>QEPC01014905.1:3912459-3929998 GCA_003113815.1 Sphenodon punctatus
CAGTAAGGAGGAGGTTGCAGTAGTCAAGGCGAGAGATGACCATGTCGTGAACAAGGGTTTGGGCTGAGGAGACATCAATAAGGATGGACAGGGAAGAGGGAGAGGAAGGGTAGGGAGGAAAGATAAGGAGTTAAGTCTTAGCCATGTTGAGCTTGAGCTGACGTCTGGACGTCCAGGCGGAGATATCAGAGAGACAGTTGATGAGGCGAGCTTGGACAGAAAGGGTGAGAAAGGGGGTGGAGAGATAGTTGAGCCAGCATAAAGGTGATACTGGAAGCCGTGAGAGGCAATGAATTTGCCAAGGGACAGGGTGTAGATAGAGGAAAGAGCCCAGGACAGAGCCTTGGGGAACCCCAACTGAGAGGGGGAGGGAGGAGGAGTTGGAATTGGAACAAATGGGGAATTATTTCACCCGGTGAGAGTGGGTGATAGGGGGGTGGGGATCTCCTTCACCGATGGGGTGGGTCAGCCAGGGAGGTGATGGTCGGGAGAAGGGAGGTCCGCTGGGAGGATGACCGTGGCCATTGGGGTTGTGATGGAGTGGGGGAGATATGGTCGGGGTGGTGGTGGAGGAGGGGGTCAGCAGGAGGCGGGACATGTGTTTAGTGCCTGTTCCTCTCTCTTCCCCCCCAGACTGAGGGTGTGGTGGTTCATGATCAGAGGACCCCTGGCCTGAAGCTGTTGCTGTTTAAGGTGAGGTCAGCTGCTAACAAATCATCAACAATCTGGGAGTTGATCCTGGATTGTGCAGCTGATCTTGTGTGTATCATGGAGACCTGGCTGGACGCAGAGTCGGGGCCTTTTGTGGCTGACCTGGTGCTGGCCGGGTACTCTGTGCAGCATCAGCTGCAGTCAGAGGGATGGGGAGGCGGTGTAGCCATTATTTTTATGGATTCATGGTCAGGTTGTGAGGGTCTCCATCTTGTGATTAATTTGGCAGGAGACAGTTTTGGGATGCTGCTAGTATACTGTGCACCTACCTGTATAGCAGCATCCCTACACACTCCGACAGACCTGGTGTTGGAGGTGGTGTTGCGGTCCCCAAGGACGACAGTCTTGGGGGACTTCAATGTCCACGCTGACACGAGTCTCGGCAGGGCGAAGCGTGAGTTCATGGCAGCCATGGACCTGTCTCAAGTTGTCATTGGCCCTACACAGGATGGAGGGCATACCCTGGACTTGATCTTCTGCACTGGCCTTGAGGCGGGGGATCTGTTGGTGGGGGGAGCTGCCAGCAGAGCTCTTGTCATGGACAGATCATTACCACATGTCTGCCCCCTGATGGGTGCGGAACCAATTGGTAGGCTCACTCCCAGAGAACGATGGAACCAGAGAGGTTCCAAAATGCTCTTGGGGAGATACTCTCTGATCTTGACGGCCGTTCACTCGATAACCTCATAGTTTTGTGGAACACTCAGTCGACTGAGGCCATCAGCTGGATGGCTCCTAGGTGTCCACTCCCTCAGCATTGCCACCGCAGGCCCCCATGGTTTGTGGAAGGCCTGCGACAGTTGAAGTAGGAAGGGCGTTGGTTGGAGCGACGGTGGAGTTGGTTACGTACCGAAGCTGACAGACTGTGGCATAGAGCCCATTTACAGGCCTATGCTATGGTTGTCAGGTCAGCAAAAAAGGTTTTTTTTACTACCCTGATTGTACCTGCAAAATCTCGTCCAGCAGAGCTTTTCCAGGTGGTGAGGGGGTTGGTCAGTCTGGTCTCCCTCTGCCTGGAACTGGAATCTTTCAGTGCCTGCTGTGACATGTTTGTTGAATACTTCACAGATAAAATCGCTCGGATTCACCATGACTTCAACTCTCCGCTAATGACTACAGGAGAACCAGAGGTCCCGCCTTGTCTGATTTTGTCGGATCTGTTTCAGCGGGTGATGCCCGCCACTGTGGGGGATGTTCTGGGGGCTGTTAGAGCCATGTCTTGTGAATGTGACCCATGCCCAACCTGGCTGGTTAAGGCCAGTCGAGAGACATTGGCGTTGCTGCTGGCAGGTGTGATCAATGCCTCCCTTTGGGAGGGCAGTGTACTGGACTGCCACAAGGAGGCAGTGGTATGGCCCCTGCTCAAAAAAACATCACTTGACGTTGATTCCCCCGTCAGCTATCAGCCTTGCTTATTGAGCGGGTTGTGGCTCAGCAGCTGCGGGAGTATCTGGTCTGCACCGGTTTCCTGGATCCCTCGCAGTCTGGCTTTCGTCAGGGTTATGGCACCGAGAATGCATTAGTGGCTTTGGCCGACGACCTTCGTTGAGAGCTGGATCAGGGTCGATCAACCCTGTTAATTCTATTAGATCTGTTGGATGCTCTTAATACCGTTGAGTGACCCGATTGCAAGACTATGCTGGGGTAGGCGGAACTGTTCTTGAATGGTTCTGCTCTTTCTTGGCTGGGAGAACCCAGTGGATGTTGCTCAGGGATCGCTCTTCATCTCCCCGGAACATCTCGTGTGGAGTCCCACAAGGTTCCACTCTGTCCCCTCTCCTGTTCAACATGTATATGCAACCGTTGGGTGAGGTTGTGAGACAGTTTGGGGTGCGGTGTCACCAGTATGCTGATGACACCCAGCTCTACCTCTCCTTTTCATTCAACCCAGACCTGGCAGTCTCAGTACTTACTCGATGTCTGGTGGCTGTGGGGGAGTGCATGAGGGCGAGCCGACCGAGGCTGAATCCTGACAAGATGGAGGGTGGTGGGTGTGACATCCCCCATCATTGATGGGGTTTGCCCCCCGCTGGTCTCCCAGGTTTGGAGTCTGGGGGTGCGCCTCAATTCCCACCTCCACCTGGATTCTCAGGTGACAGCTGTGGCGAGGAGCGCTTTTCCGCAATTGCATTTGGTGCGGTGGCTTCAGCTGCATGTCTTGGACACCAACTTGGCCCCCATCTCCAGACTCAAGACTGGACTATTGTAACGTGCTCTACATGGGGCTACCCTTGGTGACAGCCTGGAGGCTGCAGCTAGAGCAGAATGCGGTGGCCCATCTCCTTACGTTGCCAGGTCGCCATTACACCAGTGCTCTGTACTGGCTGCCTATAGTCTTCCGGGCCCGATTCAAGGTGTTGGTACTTACCTATAAAGCCCTATACAGTCTAGGCACCACCTACCCGCAAGATTCCCTCACTCTCCATGTCCTGGATTGACGCCTACGATCTGCCGGGCCACCCTCTTGAGGTCTCCTGGGTGGCCACGATGGAGAGGGCGTGCTCGGTGGTGGTGCCTAAGTTGTGGAACTCCCTTCCGGCGGAGGCCCCGGACCAAACCTCATTTCGACATCAGTGCAAGACCTGGCTGTTCAGGTTTTTGGTGAGGGAGATGGGTAGGGCGGGTGGGGAAGGGTTTACGCTACCCCTTTATGACTTGACTGTTCTTTGGTTTTATGTGATTTATGGTTTTAATGATTTTAAAGTATGTTTGGTAAGCCACCTCGAGCTGTACACAGGAGAGGCGGGGTAGAAATTTTGTAAAATAAAATAATAATAAATTTTAAGTAGTTTTAAAATGGATTTTATGTTGTTTTATTGTACTGACTTTGTGACGCACTCTGAGCACCTTTTTTTGGGTAGGGGGGGAATACTATATAAATAAAATTATTATTATTAATATGTAAATGTTATAGTTTAAAAATTAAATTATGTTCTGATTTATTTTTGCAACAAGGAAGGGCTTTTCCTTTACGAATACTCCAGAATAAATTACCCTGAAAAAATGTAGCTTAGGACAAAAAATATGCAGCATGGAGAGAAACTACACAGATTCAATATTGAAACAGGAAGTAAATTATATTACATTAAAAATGTAGCAAGGTATTCAGCAATATTGTAAAAGGGAAGGTCAGTTGTTCTAGCTAAAACCATGCAAGTTCGTTGTCAGTCTCAGTCAGTCTGTAAAGTCCATATTCAACATTCAAAAAGCTGTGGTTGTGATCCTGCAGACGTCTGGCGCAGACACAAGCCCTCTGTGCCTCCCTCCCACCCACCCCCGGAATGAATGGAAATTGCAGCAGAGCTAGCACGTACCAGGATGATGCTCATTTAAATTCATAGGAAAAGATATGCCCTTTGCATTCAGGAAGGTTTAAACACTATACGAGTTCAATTGGACTCATTTTCTACAGGGCTGTAGCATTCAAGAACTGACCTTACTGAGTGAAGCTTTGATTTTTTTAAGGCACAATGACAGCAGCTCTCTTGATTCTAAGGCACACTGTACCCAGCTTCCTGGAGGCTGGAGATACCTGTGGTAACAAAAAAAAAATTAGGAGTATGTATAACAGCTTCAACAATTTAATTTATTCAGAGGTCACCACAACTAAAACTTTAACTACAGAGCCCTAACTGGCCTCTCTAAAACTATTCCCTACAATTTAGGGCTACACAACATTTTCCCACCAGCAAGCCACCAAACTAACCAATTTTTCCATCAGAAAATACATTTTTTTGGCTAAGTTTGAGGGACTCTATTCCTTTCTTGTCCTGCTCAATCTCGCTGCTGCCTCTGACACTGTTGGCCATGGTGCTTTCCTTGTTTGTTTGCTTTGCTCGCTTGGCTTCTGGGGGGGTCAGTTCTCAACTGCTCCTCCTCATATCCCTCAAACTGCTCCTTCAACGTCTCTCAAAGCTGGTACCTCATCCAAGTTGCTTCCCCTCTGGGAGTTCTGCAAGGCTCTGTCCTGGGCCCTCTTCTCCCTTTATACTCTTTCTCTGGGTAAACCCACTGAATCACATGGTTTCAGTATCATCCTTATGCTGACAACACAACTCTCTCTCTTTGCCTCCATGCTCTCCCCCTCCATCCTCTCTCGTAGCACAGACTGTCCCTCTGACATCTCTGCTTGGATGTCTCATCACCAACTCAAGCTTAATATGGCCAAGACTGAACTCCTCATCTTTTCTCCCAAACATTCTCCTCCCTCTTCCCTCCCAGTTCCCATTGAGGGTGTCACCATCCAGCCTGTTCCTCTGGCACACAGCTTGGGATTCATCTTCAACACCTCCATCTCCTTTACACCTCAGAGCCAGTCAACTGCTAAGTCTTGTCGCTTCGCTCTGCGTAGTATTACAAAAATCTAGCCTTGCCTTACTGTTTCCACTGCCAAAGGCCTAGTCCATGCCCTAGGCATCTCTCACCTTGACTATTGCAGCTTCCTCCTTACTGATCTCTGCTCTGACCTCCCCCTCCTCATTTCTGTTCAACGTTCTGCTGCCAAAGTCATCCACCTTGCCCATCGCTTTGACCACGTCCAGCTCCTCCTCTCTGCCCTATGCTGTCTCCCTCTGTCTGAACGCATTCAGCACAAGCACCTTGTCTTTACCTTCAAGGTTCTTTATGGGGCGAGGCCACACGGGCTGCAGGGGCCTGACCCCCGCCTGACCTCATCGCGGACAATTGCTGCTGCCACACTGCAATCAAGGGACTGGCTGGATGGTGACACCCGCAATGGAAATTGAGAGGGAAGAGGGCGGGGAATGTTTTGGGGAAAAGATGAGTTCAGTCTCGGCCATATTAAGCTTGAGTTGGTGAGGAGACATCCAAGCAGAGATGTCGGAGGGACAGTCTGCGATACGAGACTGGATGGAGAGGGAGAGCATGGGGGTGGAGAGAAAGTTGTATTGTCAGCATACAGGAAGCCATGTGATATCCCCATAGACTCATCACAGATGCCTCATCTTCCCTCCTTCACTCAAGAGTCCTTCTCTTCCCTGTAACTAAGCTAAGCTCGTGCACCTTCAACTATTACTAATTCCTATAGCGCTATTAGGCGTACACAGCGCTTTATAGTCACAGATTTTCAGAGACAGATCCCTGCCCAGTGGGTTTACAATCTAAGATGGACATGGGTGATGGGAAGACACAGGGAGCACACACCTGAGACAGACATATTCCCATTTTACAGATGGGGAACTGAGGCGGAGAACTTGTAACTTGCCCAAGGCCACCCAGCGAGTTCATGGCTAGGTTGAGATTCAAATCCTCGTCTCCCAGATCCAAGTCCAGCACCTTATCCACCACCTGCAACTTCTAGGGTTTGCCATATATGCAAATGCAAATACATAAATGCACTGAAGCCAATGCAGCCCTGCAACCTGTATTTCTTGTAAGTGTCCTTAATTTGCATATATGGCAAACATAGTGACATCTCAACTTCATAATAATAATAAAAACAATAATAATTTTATTTATATAGCACCCCCTGCCTTAGATGGCATTCGGAGTGCTTCACAAAAAGTTAAAACCATATAAATAATTTAAAAAAATTATTACAAATTTAAAAATGGAGCAGGAAAAAAGGGAGGACAAAGTATACTGAGGGAACCATCAGTGGATCCTAAACGCACCTAGAGAACAAATACGTTTTTAGGTGCGTTTTAAAAAGGTAAGGGGGGAGGAACCGAGACAAACATCTGGATGGTGCAAGTTCCACACTGGAGGGAGCGAGGGGCCTGCCACAGCAAAAGCCCGTAGCCTTGTTTCCCCCAGTACGAACCTTCCTTGTCTTTCTTAGGTTGTAAGCCCCTTGGGGTAGGGATCGGTCTATAACGATTGATTGTACAGCACCAGATACACTGCTGGCATTATATAAGTAATAAATATTAATAATAATAAGTCCTTCTATGAACCTTTTGTATTATTTCAGCAAAATGGAAGGCCCCAAAGTTGAAATACATAAATAAGAAGACTGCTATAAATGGCGAAACAGGTTCTTGTAGATCATGAACAAAAATGTAAGAAATAAGCCTTCTTAATCAAAATGTCATGCCATATATTGGGCATAGGCAAAGTTCCCAACCCCAAAAGGTACAGAACAAAGACTTCCTATGGATTAAAGCCACAAGATGTATGGGGTGCAGCCATATTTCAAGTCTCTTTGAGGCAGAGCATCTCCATCTTTGTCACTGGCCAGTGCGCTGTGGTCCTGGCTACTGAGAAGCTGAAATACAGCTGCTAAGACTCAGGCCAATGAACCTGAGAACCAAAAAGGCAGTGAAAGCCCTGGGGCAGCCCTCCAAGAACAGTGCCTGAACTGCCCCCCAACAGCTGAACGTGGTTCATCAGCCACCTGCCATATATGTCTTCAATAGTCCAATTCAATAAATAGTCAATAGTCCAATATTCAATCAATTTAAGCACTAAAACAAGTTTGTAATCAGAAGCAATACAAAATTTAATAAACTTGCATTCTGTATAAAGTTTAAAAAAATCATGTTCCATCTCCAGACCACAATTCCAAAGCTGAAAACCAGTATTTGCAAGCACATTTCTTACAATTCTCCGGTCTTCAATATTAGGAAATTTAATTCAGTACCTTTCACACTGTTTGCAGAAGTGAACTGTGACTTGTTTGGGGATCCCCTCAGTGATATCCACCCGAGTCCGCAGACACGCAACGCACATGTTTGCAGGGTTTGGTGGGATTGGGATGCCACACTGGCAGCACAGGCTGCATTAAGGAAAACAAATACACAATTAAGCATTTTCTAATTTTTTGTGCTGAAATACAAGAGACAGCATATTGTAGTAGGTGATTGGCTGTCAGCCAAAGCACTGGCATCGTGTGAACTTCCTTTACAAAGTTCAGCTCTTTGGGCTGAAGAGACAGGCAGATGAAAACCTACTGTATAAAGCACAACAGCAACTGGGAACCAGAACTGACCTCTGATTTCAATGGTCAACTGCTGCTTTCTGAGCACCTTGTCTCCCATCAGAGAGACAGCTGACGTCCTTATTCCTGTTCTTTCCATCATTTCTGTCCTTTTCTAGCTAGCTTGGAACAGCTTCAGTGCACTCTCTGGGTGTTTCTCAATGAGATGATATCATGCATGGCCACCCAGTAACCACTCATCTGACCACCCGTCTGAAGGTGGAGTGGGGGGGGAGGGGATGCACGTTCCCATGAGCCATGGATCACCCATTCATAGGACACTGCTGAAAAATCCAGAGTGCTCCCTGCAGGACCAGCCAAAAAAAGAGCATGGCAACGGGTGCCCATGCATCCCCTGCCCATACGAAGTGGGGCAGCCAGCCACGCCAGCAGAAAGGTCTCCAGCTCAGAGGCACTGTGGGTGGGGGACACGGCTGTTGCAAGTCACAGGAACTGGCTGTGAATGCCCAGGTCATCCATGCCACGCAGCGGCCATGGACAGCCCCCAGCTTTGCTGGTTTAAAAACGCACGCTGCTCTGTCTGTTAAATTCTGGCAATTAGATCCCAGGTACTTCATTGAAACTTCTCTCCACGGGGAGGAAAACTTGACTGGGGTGTCTCTTCTGAAACTAACGTGACTTCATTTATTCCTACCTGATACTTAATTCCCCCCCCACGGTCACAGCTCATGCCAGCTTGTTTAATTCACATGGGGTGGGGTGGGGGTGGATCTATGTCACTTACATATTCCCCTGGCTAGGGGCTGCAGGCTCCTTCATGTACTCCATCTCCAGCCTTACACCTCACTCTTGAGACAGACAAAACAGCAGGGAATTGACTGCAGAAAGAGAGCAGAACAGGGATCAGTGTTGGGAAGGGGAGTCAGACACACAGGACCTCTTCTAACAGGCATGGGTGTGTGGGGGGGATGGATGGGTGGTGCAGTGCGAGGGGATGTGTTCCCATGGACCCCCACCCATCTCTACGCATGGTGCATCTGGCATTGGTGCCCTTTGCTCCATCCGTGGGTGGAGCATGTACTCACCCACACCCACGGCGTTCACACGGATACCCCCCGGCGCTGTTCAACCCACACGTGGGCGAGGGCAGCTGTTTGAAAAGGGCCACACCGGGGGCTAGGGCCTGTGGCACTGGAGGCAGTGGGTACACAGCAGGGTTCATTGCTGAGGAACAGTGCTGAATTCAGGGAACTTGGGAGTCCATGCAACCCTTCCACCCCCGTGTTTTTGGCAGCGAGGACCCCTACTTTATGCCCGCGCTCCTCACACTCATGTCATTCCAGTTTCGCAATGTATTGGAGGGGGGGAAGCTCTGTACCACACCACGTGCAGACAAGATCCAGCGCTGCTAGGGGGCGCGGGGAGCCTGGCTGGGGCGGGCACAGCAGGGATCGGTGCTGAAGGAGTGATCCCCCGGGGGTCAGGGCAACGCTCCCCGCGCCGAGGCGTTGTTCACACCTGGGGGGCCGGGGGCAGACGGAGACTGGGGAAGCCGAGCGGGGCCGAGCTCAGGCTGGGCCCCGAAGGCCCCCACGTGGGAAGCGCGGGCTCGGGCCTTGATCCGGGATCTCCCGCTGGGCCCGATCCTTTTCTCTCAGTCGACGCGCCACTCACCGCGGCCCCGGCCTGGTCCCGGCTCCCCGCTTCCGGCAGAGAGACCGAGGAGGAGGAGGAGCCAGGTAGGAATCCCGCGAGAAACAGCCTGGGAAAGGGGCGGCGGCGGGTTATTCTGTGACTGAGGCTGCGCAGAAAGCAGGGCGTGCCACGTTAGCGGTGAGAGAACCGGCGTCCCCGCCAAGTGACCGAGTCCTTCTTGGGAAGCGCTCGCTCCCAGCGAACGGGGTGGGTAGCTGCTCCAGGGTGACTGCAGCGGCCGCTGTTCACACGAAACGCCCCTTCCCGCCCCCGCTCTAGCCAGGGAACAGCCCTCCCCAATGCTCCGCGTCGGGTAGCCTGGGGATAACTTGACCCTCCGCCCCCGTGTCCCTTTGAGTGCTGGGCTTGTGGGTTTTTAGGAGTTCTCTTACGACTCCTCCAGCTGCTGAAATTGAGAAATTTTCAACTTTCTTTTTTTTTAAAAAAAGTCTGTCTCAAGAGAAGGCTTGAAAAATGTGTGCTGAGCATTACCCTAAAGGCTCAGCAAGCACGGTCATGTTCACACGCCTTGGGAAACTCGTCTTTCCTGGGTTTGCACTCACAACTGATCTGGGGGGGTGTTCACATGACCTAGGGAAACTTGGGGGCGGGGAGGCACCAAGAGGCTCTTGATCAAACATAGACTGATTATGTTGTCACACTGTAGGATAGAAGAGCTACTCTGAGAACTAGGGAATAATCCATGGTTATTCTGGGGTTTCCCTAGAGCATTTTAGGTGGCAAGACCCCCCTGGAGGAACGTCTGAAAAGTCTGTCCTGGGAGAACAAAATAAAGACTCCAACTTATTTTAAATTCTTGTAGTTGTAAAGCAAATCTCCCGGCCCTCGATCTTTGTACATTCAGAGTTGGCATCCCATCGCTTCCTTAGCTCAGGGCTTGTAGCCGAGTCATGCCTTTCTGGGGATTTCTGGCACAGGACAGGAAGGAGACATTTAGTGCCTACTCAATAGTGGGTGTCACGGGATTGGGGGGTCTGCACCCCCACTTTACTGGGTTTGAGTCACTCAGTTTCCCTTGCGCACAGTTCTCTTGAATCAGTTTCTCTCACTGGCTAATTCAAGTGTGCCACAATGAAACTTCTTGTCACACAAGGGCCCGATCCTTCCCGTTTCCAGACTCTTTTCTCTGGGTTCTCAAGAGCTTGAGGGCTCTTGTAGCTCACTTGTGTTCCAATATTAGACACTAGACCACTTCTTTATAAAGTAAGAAGTATATTTATTGATTACATAAACAAGATAGTTAAACAGAGTGGTAATAGAAATAAAAGGTAAATATAATGCATTCCTAACTTATACTGTTTTGAGTTCCTAAACTATTCATCTTACCCTAAGCAAGGTCCATAGGTTCTGGTTTTCTCAGCCATAAGGAAGCTGGCTGGGCTCTGGCTTTGAGATCAAATCCTTCTCTCACCTCATGCTTCTCCCAGCCTGTTGATGGCTGGCTTTCGTATGTAGATGTTCAAGATGGCTTTTGCAAGAAGTCTCCAAACAGTCTCTTCTTCCCTCTGGGATCTCTGTCCTTATATAGCATTTTAACTTTCTTTGTCTGGGTTTTCCCGCCTTTAGGGAATGTGTCCCAGAGCACGTACGCAGCCCCAGGTAAACATGGAAGTTCATTAACATCTCCATAGGCTGTCTATCAAGCCAGATGTGTTGAATACACTGTCTGCAGACTGGTGACGTGTGAGAGGACTAATCTGAGTTCTACCGTTCTCAGAGTTAACATTACAAACGTGGAACCTTTGACATTACATAGTGTACATTTACAGTAACATTGCATGTATGTGAAACCCTTGGTATCACATTTACCAAACATGTAGTCCCGTGTTACACGTGTGTGACCCCTTGTTTCTCCGTGACAGTGGGTTAAATGGGTATTTAAAAATGACAAGTCAAGCCCCTCCAAATCATAAGATTTTGGGTTCTTAGTTGGTTTTTGGATTTTAAGCTTTTGGGAATACACATAGGCCTGAGTTTAATGCCTTCAGGTCAGGTCTATCTCTATTTTGCCCACCACCTTGGCTGGAGCAGGCAGGGCTTAGGCTTCTTCCTTTGACCCTCAGTCATGTAGTCCTCTGCTGGTGCCACAGCAGGCAGGCTGCTTGTGGAGCAGCATGAGGAACACAGCAACCAGGTTTTTCTGAAGCTACAAGCTGTGACTGAAGTGGCTCTGCCCCCTACAGAGGACCATGATTGTTCTGATGCTTCATGGGGGCAGAGCCACTTCAGTCACAGCTTGTGACACATGAGACACATGAGGCACCTCCTGCCTCCTTTGTTATTTGTAGGGATGGGCGAACGTGGTTCGGAAGTTCAGAGTTCGGCCCAAACTCGGCCTGTTCGGACGACTGAACTGAACTTCCGAACCGAATGTTCGAACGGCCGAACAGTTCGGAAAAGTTTGGATGAGTTCGGGGGTGGGAAAAACATGACTGGAAGGGGGAGGCAGCTGAGGAGCAGACTTCCTTGCACCAGGGTTGGTTTCAGGGCCAAATGATACTGATACCGGAAAAAAATAAATCGATTTCGGTATCGGTAGCGCTATTTTCAGATGTTCGGCCGAGTTCAGCCAAACTGAACTCCACCGAACCGAACAGCCGAACCCGAACTTGGGTTTCGAACTGAACAACCGAACGTCCGAACATCCGAACAGCGTTCTGTTCGCCCATCCCTAGTTATTTGGTCCTGTCCCCTACAGAATGCTGTGGTGTCATGGCACACTGTAAGGGGTGATTGGGGAATCCAGTCTGGCCCAAGAATCCAGTAGCCTTTTTACTGTATTTTATGGTTTTATTGATTTTATATGTTTTAATATTGTAAGCTGCCCCTGGCTGCTTGGAGCATGAGGGGTGGGGTATTAAATTATTTTATAAATATTTTATAAATAAATAAAAGTCTGAGGACCTCACTGGCCCAGGTGGCAGCCTGATGGGGCCAATAGGGCCTTGTTAAGCTCTGGTTGTGCCCCAGGACTCTTACATTGTTTGTTGTCATTTAACAAGGAAAGGGAGAGGAAAGAGGCACGGGAACTATAGTCAGCAATCTTGCCTGTCTTCCCCTAGCATCGATCACTGTGGTATCTTTGCACTTAAGGTGCCACTGATCTGAGTTAGCATGCTTTTCTGGGTGCACCCATTCAAGTCAATTGGTTCAGAACTGCAGCCTCTATACATGTTCAGGTTACACTGCTTAGAGAGCCTTTTGTTTGTATAGCAAGCAAAATAAGTACTTGAAACCAAAATGCCCAGGTAACCTAGGTATCACCTTATTGGGTGAACATAGACTCTTAATCCTGAAGAGGGACCTGACCCACTGCAAATGAAGGCAAATTATCGCATTAGCCGGAAGGAATAAAGCAAATCCATCGGAAAATCCTAGACTCTTAGGTTCTAGTCTACTCTCTGCCTCCAAGTATCCTTACCATGACACCTCATCTCCATTTTTTGCAACCCAAATGTAAGACAGGAGAATTCCAGGTGAGAAGAACAGCAAACTGAAAACAAATCTAGACAATTTTGCCCTTGATCTTTTCAAAATGAACAGATCCATCCAAGAGCAGTCTCGTGCACCCCAGCCTGGTCCTGCAGTCATGTCAACACCACCACGTGATCGACTGTATCAAAGGTTTTGGGGTAGAGGTGTGTGAGGGGGTTGGGTGGGTAGCTGGTTTTGTGCAGAGTGAGTTTTCTGGTTTTTTTTTAGAGTGGTTTATTGCTTTTAAATGTTTTTATTGATTGTAAACTGTCCTGAGCCTCAGGGAACGTTGTCATATAAGTTGAAATTAATAAATAATAAATAATAACTATTTCCAGGCACAGCAAGACCTCTCCAGATAAGAGGCCAATCATATCCCAGAATCCTATATGTATCAGTGTTCTTTGCAAAACTTTTTAAATGGTTGGTGAACAGCTGGGCTTCGCTTCTCCTGGTGTAAGAAGTTGGGGGTGACGTGAGCATGTTCCTGACTTTTTGAATGGAGAAAGTAGGGTTTGTCGTGTTGGTGCCAAATACAGGCAATAGAGACAAAGTTGTGAAGTGATATCTTTTATTGGACCAGCTACAGTTGGTGGAGGTATGCTAGCTTTTGGACCTCGCAGAGTCCTTTGTCAGGCAGGTCTGGAGTTACAAAATGAAGAAACAAAGCCAAAACAGGTATATGTGCATGTGATCACTGAACTTCGAGGGCGGGGAAACGTGGGGAGGAGACGGCAATACAAAAGGCAAAATACAACAATGTAGTAGCTACTGATAGTAAATAACTAGCTGTGTACAGTGATAGGATAAACCAATGGCTATAATGACTGAGACTAAATGTAGTTGTTTCTCAACGAATAACTGTGCTGGGAGGTCTTATTAGAGAGCTAGTCAGAGCCAAGCTTGCACATGAACTTCGACCTGGAAAACTTGGGTTCGATTCCTGATTCAGCCCCTGATGTACTTGGTGACTGTACACAAGTCACACTTTCTCAGCCTCACTCCCCCATTCGTAAAATGGAATAATAACTATTGATTGTACAGCACCAGGTATGCTGCTTGTGCGGTATAAATAAATAAATAATAATACTGACCTCATCTCCCAGGAATGTTGTGTAGTGCTTTGCATGTTTGAAAGTGCTAAGTATCATTGCTAGCCTCAAAATCTTCTGTGTCGCTTCAATACTTCATATGCGGTCACAATGGATAGGTGTTAGTTATGTTGGATACACTGTAGGGACAAAAAAAGTTGTCTTGCAGACGGTGACCCAAGCAGATATGCTCAAGATTGGGGTCCAATCACTTTGTTATTAATGTCACTGCTTGGAAGGTTTTTCAGTCATGCCAAGCAATCCGTGGATTCCTGCTTCTGTAAAGTATAACCTTTCTCACAACTTGAATTATGCTGCTCACCTTCTGACCGTTTGTGGAGTTTGTAATTAGACTGTGAAACAAGAATTCGGCAGGACCAACTTTAAGCTCCCATTTTAACAGCACAAGTCTTTGGCCTTCTAAACAATCAAGGCTTTGTTACTTCTAGAACAAGAAAACTTTTACACAGGGGAACCTGGTAAACTCACCAAGGCAGCTGCCAGCATTATGTAGTACAACGGCAAATTCCTCCTGGTCACCAGTCATTTCTATATTATAGCCGCAGAGCAGTTAGGATGTATTTTGTATTGGTCACATTCCACCCGCATTCCTAATAAATTACTACAGATTTGGAATTTATATTCAATAACAGTGCTGCATCTCTTGGTAGAGTTAAGTTTAACTAATGAATGGCAGCAGTACAGACTTATGAGATCAACTTAATATTCCGCCGAGGGTTTAGAACAACTTGTGGAAGTTACAAATGGAATTAGAACCATATACTTTGAAGCTTTATTTATTTATTTATTTATTTAGGCTTCACCACCACTTTTCCCACAATACCCGTCGCCTACCTGGCCCTCCTCGAAGCGGGGAGTGGCTCGGGGGCGGCGGTTGTTGTCCCTCCCCCACCTGAGTTGAAAGAGGACATGTGGGGAAGGGTGCATGGCGTAGGAGAGCGGCGCAAAGTGAGCTCTCGCGATGAGCGGGAGCTCACGGCCGCCATCTTGTGCCTGGAGCAATTTCAGCATTTGCGCCCAGGTACCATCGGAGACACAGCGTGCTCTGGAGGCTGGCGTTTGGGTGCGGCCTTGGCGGCAGTTAGCGGCGGGAACAGTGCCACCAAATAATTTTAGGCAACCGGGGCTAGGGGTACTGCCTTCCCCCAGTAGCGGAGAAACCAGAAGGAGAAGTTAAAAAGGGGGGATAGCCGGGGAGCTCCCCCTTCCCCCTCCATCCTCTCAAAGGGCAGTGGTGCTGCTGGGGTGCCAGGGAGGAGGCCTTCCACCCATCAACCTGTTTAAGACAGAGGGTAAGTAAACCCTTAAGGAAGGGTGGGACAACTGGGGTGGGACACAGGACACTGTGCCCAGACAGAGGCCCAGTGTTTAAAAAGCTTGGGGGAGTATCGACCCCCCCCTCCTCCTGAGTAAGGGCCTGAGAAAGGAGGGTGCGAGGAGGGCCTAAAGGCATACTGCAACAAGGAGGTGGAAGGAAAGGGAAGGGCCCGGCTAAAAAAACCTTGGCCAAAAGAGTTGAGGAAGTTTTGGAATCCCTTCAGGCACGGATGGCGGGATGCGAAGGGGTCCTCAATACCCTGGCTTCGCACCCGGAGGGTGGCAGCTCGGGCGAAGTACAGGCCGAAAGGGCGCCTCGGGACAGGGGCACCTCGAGCCTCGAGGATGCCCCAAGGGCGGACCCGGGTTTGGAAGCGGAAGGGCGTCAAGGGGAATTGAATGCAGGCGACATAGTGGATCGAGAGGGCTTGGAGGGGAGCCAGGCAGACCCTGGCTCAGACCAAGGGGAGACTCTAGGAATCAGGGTTAGGACCAGCATGCAGATAGTGCAGCCACCTGCCCATTACAGGGAGGAGACCGAGATCCCGGGGGGAGTGTCTTCAGGTAGTCAAACTTCTGTGGGCAGGGGACCAGGCAGAGTTGGAGGGCAGGAGGGCTCGGCAGGGCAAGGAGGGCAGAGCCCGGCAAGGCCTTCCTCCCTGCCACGACGGGGGGGAAGGCGTCATTTGTCGCCCACTAGGGATAGGGATGATGAACCGCCGACCCAACGGGCACGTGAGGATCAACTGGATGTCGTCCTCCGGACCCTCAATGAATTCATGGGCCGATTTGTGGCATTGGAAGGGAAGGTGGCTGAGATGGTGGAAGGACGCCAAGCGGCTGCAATGAGGCAGGATTCCCGCGCACAAGGCAGGGCGGTGGAGCAGGCGCTGGCAGACGCGGGAGAGATCAGATAGGGGTCAATTTCAAGGCCAGCATCAGTACCGACGGCGAATATAGGTGCAGCCAAGGAAACACGGGTAGATGTTTGCAGTGCACCCCCTGCGAATGCGGGCGGAAAGGGGGTGTCGGGGGTGAGCAAGCCGCTCAGTCAAACGTGACAACACCGAGACGGCTGGGATGGGTAGGATCTTGGGTCCCATGGCCGGGTTCCGAACCCACTGGGGCGCAAGGGGCCCCCCGAGTGGTTCCAGAAGTTGAGGGCGGAACCAGTCGAGGCGGGATGGATGACAGGCCGGTCACTGGGGGGTGCTTGGCGTGCCACCCCAGGGTCGAGCAGGCAACGCTGGCCCAAGCGGAGCTGGGGGCCTGGGCGGCTCGGGGGTGCCAATTGGCACACACCTAGCCCAGCACACCCGTGACAAAATTTGGAGGGGGAATACGTAGACGTGTTCTCCCTGTTATACACCGAGCCAGTGCTTGATCCCAGCAGTAACGAGAAGGAGAAGGAAAAGGAACGGTTCAAGCACCCCAAGGTAGATAAAAATTGGGTCAACTGATCAGCTGCCTTCTCTGTACTGTTGGGGTCATGGTACAGGCGACACCTGACCGGGCTGCTGAACTTCTCAAATACCAGGACATCGTACGCAGGGCTTATGACACCGGTAACCCGGGGGCATGACTTTGCTACGATGAGGGGTTTCAAAAGAGGGTGGCAATTACCCCTGGGCTGAGGTGAGATGTGTACGCACAGGACCTCTGGTTAGAATGCATGTCTAACATAGCAGGGGCTCACAGGACGGACAGTGGCCACACATTAGCGAAGGGAGGGGTGGCCCCGATGAACGAACCCTTTCGGTCGGGAGGGCGCCGGGGTAACCAGAAAAAATGGACCTGTTGGGACTTCAACGGGTCCGGGGGTTGCGCCCGCTCCCCGTGCCACTTTCGGCACACTTGTTCTCTTTGTGGGGGAGGGGGGACATCCAGAGACCCAGTGTAGCTGGGTTCGTTCATCCCCTCGAGGCCGACAGCAAGATAAGCCAGGTTCAGGGGGCCCTCAGCAGCAAGGAGGAGCCAAGGGCTCCAACCCCAGTCAAGCATGAGGCACTGGCGTGTGCGCTGAGGGGCTGCCCACTGGTCAGGGAGGTGGAATACGTGGTATTGGGCTTCCGAGAAGGTTTTGTTATTCCTGCTGAATTCAAGCAAGCAAGGGCATGGCTGCAGAACCTTCAATCAGTGAAGGGGAAAGAAGACTTGGTGGCCGCCAAGTTTCGCAAGGAGCGTGCAGAGGGCCGCATAGCAGGCCCTTTTGCCACGTGTCCCTTCCCTGACCTTCACGTATCCCCTTTAGGCATAGTGCCTAGGAAACAACAAGGGGAGTTCCGCCTCATTCACCATTTGTCTCACCCAA
>QEPC01014906.1:8187-24597 GCA_003113815.1 Sphenodon punctatus
TGTTCCCTCCTTTTCTAGTGTGGGCTCCTCCACGCTGGTGTCAGTTGCGGCCACCATTTTGGCTCCGCTATCTGCCCGTTGGGGGAGGGGGGCTGCCGCTTTAGGCTGGAACATCTTTTCCACTGTCAGGATCCCCGTTTTGTTTTCCTGGGGCCCTTTTGACTTCCCCATCCTCCTTTACCTTCCCTCAGGACTCTGACTTTTGCTTTTTTTTTTTTTATCGGGTTTTGTCGGTGCGGGGAGAGGAGCGTCGGGAAGCGTGTCTGCTCCTATTCGCGCATGCGCAGTTCTCCCTCCAGATGCTTTTTGACGCTCAGTTCTAAACTTTCAAGAAGGAAAAACTCATAATTTCAAGAAGAGTGTCTGGCCAGGCTTAGCAACACCTCCGAGCACAAAGTGCCATCACTTTAGGAACACACCCACTAAGTTTTTGGTATAGGTTGTAATTTCTTAGGTTTTTTAATGTTTTTGTAGTGATGTCATTGTTAGGTTTTCATCAAAAAGAATTGTAATGTGAATATGTTTATAATCAGATGATGTTATCATGAAAATTTCAATAAAAATATATTAAAAAAAATAGAATGATGAATCCATGTTCTACACGACATACTCTGAAATGTCTCAAAATCAGTTTTACTCCCGATCAGTAAGCGCTGGATCCTTTTCCTAATGAAGTCCCTTGCAAAGCTCTTACTGGTTTAACTTTACACCAGGGGTGGGGGAACCTCTAGCCCCAGGCCCAGATCTGGCGCACGGCTGTTTTTTATTTGTCCTCTTTCCAGTTAGTTAATGGGTCTTTCCATGGATCCCTTTCTTCCCCTCAAGCACTGAAAGAGTGATCTCAGGAGACAGGAGGAGAGCTGAGGACATACACTCAAGGACAGGGGATGAATCTGTAGCATAGATCCATGATCTTGATCCACCCCTGCCTTCCTTCCTCCATCCTGAGCGCGCGCACACACACACCCTTCAGTGTTCCTGTCCTATGCTTCTATCTGGTCCATGGAGCTTGAACTAAGTGGCTGATGGTAGGGGGAAGTGGGGTGTCTCTGGCACGTGTGGTCTGTCACCTCCCTTGCCTCAGGAGCTGCTTGCAGGTCACTGCTGTTGCCAGGATCCTACCTGACCTGTAGGGATGGGTGAACAGATCGCAGTTTGGGTTCGGCCATTTGGTTCGGCCACGTTCGGTTCATGTGTTCATGTTCGGCCATTCGGGTGGATCGCCAAGTTCGCGTTCGGCCATTCTGTTTGTCTGCGTTCGCATCGAGCGTTTGTGTTCAGCCGTTTGGATGGATCGCGCGTTCACGTTTGGCCGTTTGGTTTGGCCACATTCAGTTCGTGTGCTCATGTTCTGCCATTCGCCATTCGGGTGGATCGCCGAGTTCGCGTTCGGCGTTCAGCAAAAAATATCGCAAGAGCGCAGGAAGCCAGAAATCGCACCAGACACTGGAAATTTGTGTGTGTGTGGAGCTGAGGCAAGTGGGTGTGTGTTTGAGTCGGTGGCTGCTTGTTCATGTGTTTTGGCTGTGATTGTGTTGGGTTTGGCTGTGCTGTGCTATGTGTTTGAGTGGGTTGGTGTGTGTTGTGGGTGACTGTTGGTGTGTGGTTTTTTTGAAAAAAAAAATGAAGAAGAGTGTTGGTGCTGGTCGCATCCTCCGGCTGGGGTCACATTTGCCGGTGGAGGAGGAGGAGGAACCAGTGGCGGCCGCTGCCCCTGCACCTCCTGTGGCACCGGTGGCACTGGCTTCCTCCTTGGACAAAGAGGAAGCGGTGGGCTCTACTGCCATTCCTGCCAGGCGTGTAAACCTTTTTTTTACTTTTAAGACAAGAAAGGCTGTATCAGTTAGAGCGTGCCAGTCAGGGGTGACTTTCTAGCTGAATATCTAGCATCCCCTACCACCGCTGGGAGGGCAGGATTTGCATGTGCCAGCCAGGGGCAGCTTTCTAGTTGCAATATCTAGCATCCCCTAGCACCCCTGGGAGGGCTGGATTTGCACGTGCCAGCCAGGGGCGGCTTTCTAGTTGCAATATCTAGCATCCCCTAGCACCCTTGGGAAGGCAGGATTTCAACGTGGTTTATGGGATTTTTTAGTTGCCGTCCCTAGCACCCACAAGGAGGGAGGATTAGAGGCATCATCGTAAATGCATGATATTTACTTGGTGTTTTATGTGTTCCCAGAATGCAGGCAGGGCTTGACAGACCATTTGTCTGACACAGTATGTCACTTCTAATGTTCCTTTCTTTTTCTGCTCTTTCTAGATCTGCCAAAAAGTGTTCCACCGGCAGAGGGAGGGGACAACATCGGGGCTTCTCAGCCACATTGAGTGGACCCATGACATGCGGGTGAGGTGGGCAGGTGATGAGGATTCCACCGCTGCAGCTGCACCCGCCGTAGAGCCGCAGCACCTGCAAAGATGGGGGAAGGTCTCCAGGAAAAGGAGGCATATAAGCCCTTCCCCTCCCTCCACCTCTAGTCTCACTGTGGAGACCCCCGAGATCCCAGAGGATGCCACGATGAAGGCCCTTTGGGACAGGCTGCATCGCTCCACCCAGGGCCACGTGGAGGAGGTCCAGCGCTCCACCACCAACCTTGAGAAGTGCCTGTTGGCGGAGATGCAGGTGGTGCAGGCGGAGCGGCGGTGGGTGCTGGCATACGGCAAGTATCTGTCCACCGAGCAGCGCCGCTTGCAGGTCTACCACCAGGCACTCTTCAAGTGGCATAATGACATCACCGAGGCGGTGGAGTACGCGGTGTAGAATGGCAGGGTGGACCCCTCCACAGTGGCTGCTTGCCCTCCGGACTGTCAGCCGCCCCAAGTCCTGTTGCCTTTCCCCCAAATACGGGGGGACAGGCCCAGTGGCAGAGACACAGATTCTTAGGCCACTTTTAGATGTGCAGCTGTGATCAGGCGCGGGACTGGCAAAACAGCCGCGGCGCTGTTTTAGACGAACTGGAAGCAGAAGTTGTGCGCATGATCTGGGGCCGCACATTCTTTGCTGACCACGAACGAACCACCCTGATCTCTCTGGGGTGACATACACAGCCAGAAAAGAATGCGCGGTGCCGTATCATGCGCACAACTTCCGCTTTCGGTTTGTCTAAAACAGCACCGCGGCTGTTTCGCCGCTCCCACGCCTGATCCAGCTGCACGTCTAAAAGCGGCCTTAGGTTGTTGTTTATAAGTTTCCTTTCCATGTTTGCTTTTGTTTTATTAAATGTTGTTGTTGTTTTGTTTTGTTTTCCTGTATATTGAATTTGTAAATAGTTTTAAGTAAAGTTTTCAAATTTGTTGTTACGAGCATCGTTTTAGTCATCTCTTTTATCCCTCCCTATTTGCTGAAGTTCTGGCTGGCAGGTGGCAGAATCTCATACAGCTACTAGATCCCTTCCAGCAGCACATGCCACCTCAAGTAGCATAGTAACCCAAAGATGTGCGGTGCCAGCAGCAGGGTCTCAACTAGCAGAAAGCCCCCAGGAGGTGCAGGGCTGCTGGTGTTTGTGTGGGTTGGTGAGAAAGAGAGACAGGCTCCTCGGCAGTGGGCGGGAGGTGGCAGGCGCTGGTGGTCAGAGGGGATTTTAGTTTCAGCAGCCAGCTTCAGCGGAGGGGGTCAGGCTGGCATGCGGGCAGGCACCGGGCTTCTGGATGCAATGGAATGGAATGCAGCCCCCAGTGACTGGAGTGATGGTCCCATAATCTTGTTGATGGTCCCTGGAACAGACGGGCATCAGGGATAGTGGAATGACAGCCTAAAGGCTATGGGGCACACTTCATTTGATCAGGCGCACCACACTAGGTGGTAGCAGGGAAGCAGGGAAGGACGCACACAGGCAGTCACTGGCAGGCAGGCAGGCACATATTATATGTTGTGGGTTTATTCCATCTCATTTTGGTAGGTTTGCTGTGTGCTGGATGTGGGTGATGGGCATTAATGGGTGCAGCACAGATGGGAGTTCTTCCAGGTTCCAACTGGTGGCAACTAGGATATACCTAGATGAGTTCTCCCCCTCTTACTCCCATCTCCCTAGTTCTAGCTAGGAATGGGAATCTCTCTGTCACTCTCTCTCTCTGGCCATATAGTGCCGGTGACAGCATGGGTTGAATCGTGTCTGTCTTTCCTTCAAGCAGTGGGTGGACTATCTCTCTCTCTCTCTCTCTTTCTTGGACACAGCCCTCCCTGCCAGTAACTTGGCCCCAGCACCCAGGCGGTGGGTGTCGGGGCTGGAGTGGCTGCTTCTCTGAGTGCTGGAATGACATTGCAGCGTGCGATGAATGATGGCCCCAGACCCACCACGGTGGGTCCCGGGGCTAGGGTGGCAGCTTGTACTTCTTAGCCACAGCCCTCCCTGCCAGTAACTTGGCCCCGGCACCCAGGTGGCAGGTGCTGGGGCTGGAGTGGCTGCTTCAGAATGAGGTGGAATGTCATCGCAGCATGAGATGAATGACGGCCCCAGACCCATCACAGTGGGTCCCAGGGCTAGGGTGGCAGCTTGTACATCTTGGCCACAATCCTTCCTGCCAGTAACTTGGTCCTGGAACCCAGACGTCAGGTGCCAGGGCCGGAGTGGCTGCATCTCTGAGCGGTGGAATGACATCGCAACATGCGATGAATGACGGCCCTAGACCCATCACAGTGGGCCCCGGGGCTAGGGTGGCAGCTTGTACTTCTTGGCCACAGTCCTCCCTGCCAGTAACTTGGTCCTGGCACCCAGACGGCAGGTGCCAGGGCCGGAGTGGCTGCATCTCTGAGTGGTCGAATGACTTTGCAGTGTGCAATGAATGATGGCCCCAGACCCATAATGGTGGGTCCTGAGGCTAGGGTGTCAGCTTCCAGGTATTGGCCACAGCCCTCCCTGCCAGTAACTTGGCCCTGGCACCCATGCGATGAATGACAGCCCCAGACCCATCATGGTGGGTCCTGAGACTAGGGTGGCAGCTTGTACATCTTGGTAACAGCCCTCCCTGCCAGTAAGTTGGTCCCGGCATCCATGCGGTGGGTGCTGGGGCTGGAGTGGCTGCTTATGATTGAGGTGAAATGACAGCGAGCGCAATGTGAGATGGATCCTAGCCAAGTGTGTCCACTCTCCCTGCCTTGGTCCATCCCAGCTGCATTCTGTCCTCACACTTCTCTGGTGGGGGGAGGGGGGAGAGTGAGAGATATCCAGATACCCCCACCCCACTGGTGTTTGCTACTTGCTTCTTCTACGTTGGGTGCAGGGCCCTGCGGGATGTTCCCAAGGTTGGAATGTTGCTTGTGCCCTATAACACAAGCTGCCTTTTGTGTCTGCTGCTCAAAGCTCCTCCCCCCCCAAAAAATATGTCCAAGTTTAATATGAGCCCAATATGCAGAGCTGGGAATAGGGCATCCCCAGCTCTGCAGCTGTTGGGGTGTGTTGCAGACACTGTGGGCAGACATGGTTCGATGTCTGGAGGTGGCTTCAGAAGCATGAAAAATACGCCATCTGCACGGTAAGCCATGGGGGCTGGAACAACAGGGAATGGATTGCCCTATGACCTCTTAGGAATGGAAGTCCCCTGCAGAGAGAGATTGGCCACCCACCCACTTGTGGAGACAGAATGCAGGCAGGGCTTCACACAGACCAATGGTCTGACACAGTATGGTACTTCTTATGTTCCTATCTTTATATGCTCTTTATATCTGCAAGAAAAGATTCAGGAGGCAGAGAGAGGGGACCACATCGGGGCTAATCGCCCATATTGAAAAGCTCAACAGGGAGATGGTGGCTTGGAGGCAGGACTCTAGCATGGCTGTGGCACTGGAGCATTAGCGCCAGGAGAAGGGAGGGAAGGCAACCTGAAAGCGATGCCATCAAAGCCCTTCCCCCTCCTCCAGCCCTGATGTAGAGTCCCCCAGGCCCTGGGAGTCTGGGAGTCTGCATCAGCAAAGGCCTTTTGGGCTGAAGTGGAGAGACCTGGCCGCCAGATGATGATGGGCATACGCACCATGGAGAACCGCCTTGCTGGTGCTTGGGAACAGGAGATGCAGGCAGAGCTCCCCAGCCCCTCAGGCTGGGTAGAAGCCTACAAGGCCCTCATGGATAATGAATTGAGACCCATCACGGAGGGTGCTGGGGCTAAAGTGGCAGCTTCTGGAACTTGGCCACAGCTCTCCCTGTAGATTCCTCACGAGGAATGAGAGAGCGGGGCTGGGTGGGGATGCCCACTGTGATTTCCCAGAAAGCTGTTATTTTTCTTTGTGGAAGGGGGAGAGGGTGTGTCTTTGGACTTCTGCCCCACGAGGACCGGGTTAATCTGTTTCTGTCGTCAAAGAAAATGGGAAAAAGAGCTAATCCAAGAAACAGGGCTTCCAATGGACACTGCACTTAATGGGGGATATTTCTACTGAGCTGAGCAATGGTGCCCCCCATGCAACCCACTCCTAGCACACACAGGGGCAGCACGATGGGGCCACCCCTTCCACTGCGCAGGAAGCAAGCGTCGCTTGTGGCCTTCAGCTGGGTTTCATTTTTTTGAATGTACGTTTAGGCGCCTTCCAGAGCACTTGTTTCCAGGATGTAAAGAGTTTTTAAAAAAAAATTAAAAATACCAGCCACTCCCGTGTTAGTTTTAGACATTTCAAGTGAAGATTTGGTAGCCTGTGCAAGTTGAATCCAGTACACTGCCTCTAAATTAATGGGCATTGAACCTGTCCTTGTTCGTAGCCAAGACGTTGCCTTGCCACCGTCTCCTCGTGGATCCCGGAGAGGAAAACACTTTCCTTCCAAGGGAAGAATCCGTTGTGAATCAGAGTAGGAAACAGGACCAAAAAGATCAGGGGCAAATTCCCCTCTTCCTTGAAATGCAGCCTTTAAAATGTTCCCGTTGTTAAAAGCCCTGTTGATGCATCTTGGCTGTTCCCTCAATGCTCCAGTGGTAACGCTGTTCTCTTGGAGGCAAAATGCCAGCATTGCTCATTATGATTGAGGTGGAATGACATTGCAGTGTGAGATGAATGACGGTGCCAGACCCATCACGATGGGTCCCAAGGCTAGGGTGGCAGCTTGTATGTCTTGGCCACAGCCCTCCCTGCCAGTAACTTGGCCCCGGGACCCAGGCAGCGGGTGCTGGGGCTAGAGTGACTGCTTATGATTGAGGTGGAATGACATTGAATTGTGAGATGAATGACAGCCCCAGACCCATCACGGTGGGTCCCAAGGATAAGGTGGCAGCTTGTACGTCTTGGCCACAACCCTCCCTGCCAGTAACTTGGCCCCGGGACCCAGGCGGCGGGTGTCAGGGTTGGAGTGGCTGCTTATGATTGAGGTGGAATGACAGTGCAGTGTGAGATGGATCCTAGCCAAGTGTGTCCACTCTCCCTGCCTTGGTCCATCCCAGCTGCATTCTGTCCCCACACTTCTCTGGTGGGGGGAGGGGGGAGAGTGAGAGATAGCCAGATACCCCCACCCCACCCTGCAGGGTGTTTGCTCGCTTCTTCTACGTTGGGTGCAGGGCCCTGCGGGATGTTCCCAAGGTTGGAATGTTGCTGGTTCCAGGCCCACCTCCCTATAACACAAGCTGCCTTTTGTGTCTGCTGCTCAAAGCTCCTCTAACCCCCCCCCCGCCCAAATATGGCCCAGGTTACTCTGAGCCCCACATGCAGAGCTGGGAATAGGGCACCCCCAGCCCTGCAGCTGGTGGGTTGTGTGGAGACCCTGCTGGTGCTTGGAAAGGGGAGGGGCAGGCAGAGCTCCCCACCCCCTCAGGCTGAGTAGAAGCCAACAAGGCCCTCACAGACAATGAATTGAGACCCATCACAGAGGGTGCTGGGGCTAAGGTGGAAGCTTCTGGATCTTGTCCACAGCCCTCCCTGCCTGTTGGCCCCAGGACCCTGATGGTGGGTCCTTGGGCTAGAGTGGCATCTTCGAGATACAGGGGATAGAAATATGAATAGACAGTGGATAGAAAGATGAATAGACAGTGGATAGAAAGATGGCTCTCTGTGAGTGGAATGACGGACCATTTTGAGAGGAAAGAATAATATGAGCTAGGAAATAATTATTGCTGCAAACAGCGAAAGCTTTATGGACTGAAATGGGAGGGAGCCTCCAAGAAGCAAGTGTGCTCCCCCAGACTGAGCCACTTTGCTGGCTCTACAGAATCTCCTAGCCATATATGTATCTCTCTGGCCATATGGTGCAGGTGACAGACAGCAGCATGGGTGAGATCGTGTCTGTCTCTCCTTAAAGTAGTGATTTATTGGACTCTCTCTCTCTCTCTCTCAGCAGCAACCTGGGCAGGCAGAAAGGCACCTTGGCATGAGAGGCAGGAAGGCAGGCTGAGGGAGGCTTTGAGCTTGATGTCAACCTGGAGTACAGAACCCTTGTCATGAATTGCATATAGGGCAAGGCCTAGGGGGGCCATCTTCATGAGTGGAATGATGTCATATGTGAGGAGTTCTCGAGAACGAGGGGAAACTTTATTGATGCCCCCATGCATGGGAGCCATCAGCACCCTGAGGTCCAGGCTATGAGGGGAGAGGGGTAAGGGCGGGGGATGGGCAGGGGCAGGGGCCTGCTGGATAGAGAGGTTTATAAGACTTTGTATGAGGATCCAGAAGCCTTTGGTCTGGGTTAAATCTCCACAAAAAGTCTTGTGGGAAAACAAGTACAAAACCAGGGATAACAAGCAGAAGACTAGCAAGAGTCAGAGATGCCACTGGCTTCCAAAGAGAAATTTGTGGTGGTTGGTAAGGGAACAAGGAGCAGATCTCATGCTCTCTCCCCCAAGGAGTTCAGGGTTTTGTGTGTTAGCATGCTGCAGGGGCTTAATCGGTATATTCGCTGCCTCGGAGTAGGTGTCCACATGCTAGAGAATGACGATGATCATAAGAAATCTACTGAGATTGCCAGAAAAGAAGGAAGGGACATTTTAACCTATGGACTCCCACATCAGACTCTGCAGTCCCAGGCAAGAAAGGGACGGTGTTTCTCTGTGAACTGCTCAGAAAAAGGAAAGGACCAGGAACTCCCGGTTCTGAAGCACTTAAACATTCAAGTAACCCTGGCAGATGTTTTCAGCCACCGCCCACTCATTGTGCACGTTGAAGGACAAGGAAGGAGAGAATTTGCCAAAACAAGATGACTTGGGAGCCACGGAAAGAGTTCTCTTTTCTTTGTGAAAGGCATGGCACCTGTAGAGAACTCCTGTACTTTACTCCATTTGGGGAATGTTTGTGTGCTGTGCAGCACTTGCCCACGTACATGGCCTGGGATGATTATCTTGGGGGAGGAAGGGGCTTCTTAAGGGTTATAGTGGAGAGACTAATGGTGGAACTAGTATCTATGACTCCTGTAAGCGTTACTGGACGAAGAGCAGATTGAGTTGATCTGCCTCCCTCACAGTACTTGATTGGAAGGTGGCCCAATGCTCGGATTGTCAAAGTGAAGACATTCAATGAAGCACGGGTAAATGGCGGGACTACTATCTATGACTCATAAGCGTTACTGGAGGAAGAGCAGGATGAGTTGCTCTGCCTCCCTCACAGTACTTGATTGGAAGGTTCTCAAAAATACAGCAAAGGATCTCAAGGAGAGAATCTTCCAAAACAAGATGACTTGGGAGCCCCGGGGAGAGTTCTCTTTTCTTTGTGAAGGGCAGGGTGCCCTGGAATGGGTTTGCCACGAGAGAGGTGCCTGTGCCTTGGAGAGCGTTGCATTTCTGCCAGAATCCAATCAGCTCTCTCTGGCCCTTGAAAATCAATAACTTGGCCCAGGGACAGCCGGTTCCGCTCCTGTTGGACATAGATAGCTATTTGAACATAAATAGAGGAGGTATCCAGCATCATCACTGAGGCAGGTGAGGAAATAAGCAAGAAGAGCTTGCTGTCAGGCTGGCTGCTGGCATGAGTGGCAGAGTGGCAGAGGCCCGGCCAGGGCAGCAGTGATCTTGGTGGTAGTGGGAAATAATCAATCATATTCAAATGAGAACTTCGATGGCTGAAGTGAAGAAGGATTCCATGTGAACAGCAGTTGTTGAACATGGGTCAGTCAGTGCTAAGAGACGCGAGCCGGGTCCTTCCTGTGGATCCACCCAGGCTGGCTGGCATGGTTGGGGGAGCGGCAGACGTCCAGCCAGGGCTCAGTATCTGGCACCCCTGCTTGGGCGTACATTGCAGGATCTTGCCTCCTTCTTCAGCTCCAAGATAGACAAGATCCGCCTCGACATCGCTTCCCACTCCTTTCCTCTTCCCACTCCCACCCCTCTCCCTCCTCCCCCTCCTTCTCTCATGTCCTCCTTCTCCCCTGCCTCCCTTAAGGAAATCTCCTCTCTGCTCTCCTCCTCCAACCCTTCCACTTGCCCCCTTGATCCCATTCCTTCCCGCCTCCTCACCTCCATTACTCCCACTGTCGCCCCTTCCTTCCTGCACATCATCAACCTCTCCCTCTCTACTGGCTCTTTCCCTTCTGCCTTCAAACATGCCACAGTCTCTCCTATTCTCAAAAAGTCCACTCTTGACCCCTCTGACCCTTCTAGCTATCGTCCTGTCTCACTCCTTCCTTTTGCTTCCAAGCTGCTTGAACGTGTTGTCTACTCCCGCTGCCTTGACTTCCTATCCTCCAACTCCTCCCTTGACCCCCTCCAATCTGGCTTCCGCCCCCTTCATTCTACTGAAACTGCTCTCGCTAAGATCACCAACGATCTTCTGGTGGCTAAATCTAAACGTCTCTATTCCATTCTTGTCCTCCTTGATCTCTCTGCTGCCTTCGATACTGTTGACCACTCACTCTTGCTGGATTCCCTTCACTCCCTTGGCTTTTGTGGCTCTGTCCATAACTGGTTCTCCTCCTACCTCTCTGACCGCTCCTTTAATGTGTCTCTCTCCAACTCCGCCTCCTCCTCCTTCCCCCTCTCAGTTGGTGTTCCTCAAGGCTCTGTTCTTGGCCCTCTCCTCTTCTCGATCTATACCTCATCCTTAGGCAAACTCATTGCCTCCCATGGCTTCCAATACCACCTCTATGCTGATGACACTCAACTCTATCTCTCTACTCCCTCTCTCTCTCCCTCTGTTCAAGCTCGTCTCATCAACTGTCTCTCTGACATCTCTACCTGGATGTCTCAACGTCAACTCAAACTCAACATGGCTAAAACTGAACTCCTTATCTTCCCCCCTCATCCTTCCTCTCCTTCCTCACTGTCAATAACTATTGATGGAGTCACCATCCTGCCTGTCCCCCAAGCCCGTAGCCTAGGCTTCATCTTTGACTCACCCCTTTCTTTTAAACCCTACATTGACTCTGTTGCTAAATCCTGTCACTTCTCCCTCCATAACATTGCTAAGATTCGCCCTTTTCTCTCTGTCTCGTCTGCCAAAACTCTTCTTGTTCATGCTCTGGTCATCTCTCGCCTCGATTACTGTAACCTCCTTCTCACTGGCCTTCCCCCGTTTCACCTTTCTCCCCTCATCTCTGTCCAAAACTCTGCTGCCAGGGTCATCTACCTCGCCGGTCGCTTTGACCATGTGCAGCCCCTCCTCTCTTCGCTTCACTGGCTTCCCCTTCCTGAACGAATCCTGCACAAGCTCCTAGTCTTCACCTATAAAGTCCTTCACAACCTTGCTCCCTGCTACCTGCTGGCACTCTCCCTGTGGCCACCTCTGTAGCTGCTAGTGCTGCTGCTGCACCTCTCCCTAGTACTAGCATTGCCCCGGGATTGGGCCCTGCCTCTAGCAGCCGGGGTGGGATCCACCAGCTCTGGACTGCTGGGGATTGCCTCGACTGTGGGGGACATTGGTGGCCCTGGAGGAACATCAGTAGAAGCTGGCCTTTCCTATCCTACATGTATTTCCTAATAAAGCTACTTAAGCTTAAATATGGTTTCTGCCTGCTTATTGATGATTAGCTACTCACACTCCTCTGTAAACTCTGCATTGGGCAAATGGATGCAATGATCTCACAGTCCTTGAATTTCCAACATTATTTAGGTGTTTATAATGTGTATGTGTTCCTGTTTCAGAGAGGGTGATGATGCCACCACTGCGGCTGGTGCCCGGGCCCCCAGAACCCTATCAAGGTGGAGGTTGAAGCCGCTGCCATAAGGTCCATGAGGTCTGATGTCTGGCCCAAGGAAAGTAGGCCCATGAGGTATGATGTCTGGCGGTGGTATGTCAAGCACAAAGGATACGCTGTATGCAAGATAAGGCATGGGGGCTGGAACAAATGGGAATGGATTGTGACTGTTAGGAAGGAAGACCCCTGCAGAGAGAGATTGTCCACCCACCCACTTGTGGAGACAGAATGCAGGCATGGCTTGACAGACCATTGGTCTGACACAGTATGGCACTTCTTATGTTCCTATCTTTTTATGTTCTTTAGGTATGCAGCAAACAAATTACAAGGGGCAGCCAGGGGACCACATCCGGCATAATCATCCACATTGAGAACGTCCATCATGAGACAGTGAGGCAGCGGGACTCCGGCGTGGAGGAGCATCATTGGCACAAGAAGGGGGGCAAGGCATGGCAGAAGGTCTGCCACCACAGCCCTTCCCCCACTAGTTCTGCGGAGGAGTCTGTCACGGAGAAACATGGGGCCAGAGTCTCCAGCCACCCGTGAGGCGATGGAAGAGGAAAGGGCTTTTAGGGCCCAACTGGAGAGACCCACACAAAAATATATAGAGGCCTCCCAAAAATACTTTGATGGGCTAAGGCTCCAAGCCCTCACAATGGAGGACGATCTTGTTGAACACTTCCAGAAGCTCCAAGTTAAGGACCAGAAGGCGGAAGCATACATGGCATATCTCCGCAAAGAGAGGCAGGAATTCGATTTACACCACCAGTCTCTTGCCAAGTGGAAGGCGTCCTTGGCAGGGGCTCTGGACTTTGCCACTCAACGTGGGTATGAGGTGGAGGCGAACGTGATGCCCTTGGCCGCCCCTAGGTCCCACGCACCCCTTTCACCTTTCCCCCACATTCCGGGGGACATACCCAAAAAGTAGACCCCTAAGTTTCCTTTCCTTTTATATATGTTTAGGTTTGGTTTTATAAAGTTGTATGTTGTTGTTGTTGTTTAAAATGTTTTTATAAAAGTTATATTTGTTGTTACAAGCTTTGTTTTCAGTATCCAATTTTTTATCCCTCTGTGCTGAAGTTCTGGCAGGTGGCAGAATTTCAGCGTGTCAGATTCCTACCTGTCATGGGGCTTCAGAGCCTCAGGGTACCCCCGTGCTCCGTGCCCACCCCGGGAACCCCTTCAGCCTCACCGCTACAAGGGGGTGTGGCAGATCCCCCGTCAGAGCAGGGGAATACAGGATCCACACTCCCAGAACCTAGGACCCTGCGGCATTCAGTCCACCTGCAGGGGAAGCCTACAGCTGTAGACACTGAGTAAACATGCTACTTAAATCAGTGCTGCCCTGTATACAGTGCTGGTGATCAGGTTCCCTGGTTGGACTGGCCCCCTTCGAGCCCTGAAAGTGAAGTGTTTGATTTTGTTCATTGCTACTGTGAGACTTGCGTGTGTACTGCCTGTAGCCTTATTGTGTGATTTACCCTCCCCGCTGGTTCTCCTATTTCCCTCCCTGATGAGTGTGTGAGAGAAAGCGTGCGATCAAGGGTGTGGGTGTGACCCCTTCCCTCCCCTTCTGGGGTTTCCTATTTCCCCCCATGGCTTGCAAAGTTCCTCCCCTCCTCATCCCCTCAGACCCTGGATTCCCCACTCATTGGGGCACTGTGCTTTCTTCCCCAAACCTTTCCCTGGAGTGCTTGGAGGTGGAAGACAGCCACAGGCCTCTCGGAACCCCATGCCCAATGATGATAGGGGCCTGACTTCCTTGTGCTTTGTGCCTCCGGAAGGGTCCACACGCTATCCTGAAGGGCATTTATACCCAGAGAGACCCTGTGGGGTGCCAGGTGTCTGGTGGAACATGGTGAAGTATCCTTCCCTGTCCCCGTCCCCCATAACACTTCCTGACAGCAGCAGCACATGTAGTAGCATTAGCTCTGAGATGTGCCAGCAGCAGGGTCTCAACTTTCAGACAGCCCCCCAGGTGGGGCAGGGCTTATGTCTGTGTGGGGGTGCCAGAGAGAAAGAGAGACAGGTTCTTTTGGCAGTGGGAAGCAGGCGGAAGGTGCTGGTGGTCACTCATGAGATGGGCTCTTGCAGCAGCTTCAATGAGCATCCGCGGGTGGGTGCAGAGAAGTAGGCTGGTGGGGGGGAAGACTGGTGTGTGGGCAGTGGTGGCCACTGGCCAGTCAGGTGCGAGCAGTAGCAGCACCCAGATTATGGATCTTGGAACTGGAGTGACTGCTTCTGGATGCAGTGGAATGGAATGACAGCCCCCCGTGACTGGAATGATGGTCCCATAATCTTGTTGATGGTTACTGGGATGGGCATGACTGCTTTGGGTACAGTGGAATGACAGCCTATGGGAGTTGAATGATGTCCCTAGAATTACTATGCTTCATTGGGCATGGGCACACTTCATTCAGTCATGCGATAGGTGGAAGCAGGTATAGGAACATACACAGGCAGGCACATATAATATGTTGTGTTATTTATTTCCATCTCATTCTGGTAGGTTTGCTGATGGATGTGGGCACATCAGAGTTCTCGCTGGTTCTGGCAGGTGGCAGGCAGCTTGAGCTGGATACACCTCTCCCCTCCCCCCATCTCTCTCATTCTAGCGGGGACCCTCCTTCTCTCTATCTCTGACTATATAGTGCAGGTGACAGTGGGATCATGTCTGCTTCTCCTTGTAGCAGTGGGGAGACTTTCTCTCTCTCTCTCTCTCTCTCTCTCTCTCTTTCGCAATGAACAGCAAGTTGCTAACTCATAAAGAAAAGGTGGAATGACAGCACCCCATGAGCGGAATGACAGGGCACAAGAACCCTGAGGGTGGTCCTGTCGCTAGAGTGGCAGCTTCTAGATATTGTACACAGCCCTTCCTGCCAGTAACGTAGGTGCCAGAACCCTGATGGCAGGTCCTTTGGCTGGAGTGGTTGCTGTTTCTTGATGCCATGGAATGACAGGCCCCAGATTAGAATCCTGAGGGTGGGTCCTGGGGGTAGGGTGGCAGCTTCTGGAAACTAGACAGTCCTCCCTGCCAGCAACGTAGGCCCCAGAACCCTGCCGTTGGGTCCCGGGGCTGGAGTGGCTGCTTCTTGACGCTGTTGAATGATGACTCTCTTTGAGAGGAATGACATCCCCATAACCCTGAGGGTGGGTCCTAGGGCTAGAGTGGCAGCTTCTGGATATTGGACACAGTCCTCCTGGCTGGTAACGTAGGCCCCAGAACCTTGACTGTAGGTCCCAGGGCTGGAGTGGCTGTTTCTTGATAGGGATAGGTGAACAGATCGCAGTTTGGGTTCAGCCGTTCGGTTTGGCCATGTTTGGTTCATGTGTTCGGGTTCGGCCATTCGGGTGGATTGCCGAGTTCGCGTTCGGCCGTTCGGTTCAGCCGCGTTCAGCTTGTGTGTTCAGGTTCGGCCGTTCAGGTGTTGGCCATTCGGGTGGATCGCCGAGATCGTGTTTGGCATTCGGCGTTCGGCGTTCGGCGTTCAGCCTAAAAATATCGCGAGCACACGAGAAGTTGGAAATCGCGCCGGAAACCAGAAATGTGTGTGCTTGTGGAACTGTGAGGCGAGTGGGTGTGTGTTTGATTCAGTGGCTGCTTGGTTTGTGTGTTTTGGCTGTGATTGTGTTGGGTTTGGCTGTGCTGTGTGTTTGGCTGGTTGGTGTGTGTTGTGGGTGACTGTTGGTGTGTACTGTGTGGGTTTTTTGGAAAAAAATAATAATGAAGAAGACTTCTACTGCTCGCATCCTCCGGCTGGGGGCACATTTGCCGGTGGAGGAGGAGGAGGAGGAGGAGGAGGAGGAACAGGTGGAGGTCGCTGCCCCTGCTACACCTCCCATGTAGACAAGACAAGAAAGGCTGTATCAGTTAGAGTGAGCTCAGCTCACTGGCGTGCGGGTGGGTGCGTGGGTGGTGGGCATCAGTCAGGTACAAACAGTGGTCAACAGCGGGTGGCAGCGGATGTCTGCCACAGAGAGAGATGGTACTGTAATGTGGGGGACCCTTCCAGCAGTCAGGCATGAGCAATCCCCCACCCAAACAGGTGACAGGCTATCAAGGGTCTCCACTGTCCAGTTGCCATCCCATTCCCTATGCACCCCCAAATAAGGGCAGTCTCATTCCTCCAGCCAGGGTCACATCTCGCATCGCATCACATCCCTAGCACCCCAAGGAGGTCAGGATTTGCACGTGCCAGGCAGGGGCCTTCTAGTTACAATATCTAGCATCCACTATAACCCCTGGGAGGGCAGGATTTGCACGTGCTTTATGGGGTTTTTTAGTTGCCATCCCTAGCACCCACAAGGAGGGAGGATTACAGGCATCATCATAAATGCATGATATTTACTTGGTGTTCTTATGTGTTCCCATTTCAGAGAGGAA
>QEPC01014906.1:31634-46293 GCA_003113815.1 Sphenodon punctatus
GAGAGAGAGAGAGAGAGAGAGAGAGAGAGAGAGAGAGAGAGAGAAAGAATGTCAGATTGGTGGGCCGAGATTGTCAAGTGAGAGGCCGGCTGGCAGGCTTACAGTTTGTTTCCCAATGCCACCCTGCATCATGCAGTCACTCACATAAGCCCACCGAGGCTATCTAGTATTAGAGAGAGAGAGGAAGGGAGGGAGGGGCAGGGCAGGCCAGGTGCCAGGGCATTGGGAGGGAGGGACAGCACCTCAGCAGCAGAGCAGCAGTAGCCCAGATTGAGGAGAAGGAGCCCCATTCCAAGACTGCCCCTGGCATGGGATGGCATGTGCCACTGCACCATAAATCCTTGTCCAGGGGAAACTTGGGGAATCCCAGCTGCCAAGGTTCACCTTGATGAACAACAACTGCTCCACCAACTTGTCCCCCAGTCTCAGGCGGTGCAGGGAGCAAATGTTCCCCACCATGGAACACCCGCTCGCTGGGGACACTGATTGGCTGGCAGGACAGTATATTCTTGGCCACTTTCAACAGGGCCAGCCAAATGTTGGCCTTGCCAGCGCAGTAGGCCAAGGGATCTCTGCTGGGATCGCTGCTTGGCTCCTCCTCCAGCTGCTGAGGCACCATCGTACTCCCTCTGCTAGCTTTGCCTGGGCACCACCTCCACCACTGCTCTCAGTCACACTGCGTGCCCTATTGTGGAGGACCCCATGCTCCCCAGAGTGACCTGCACATAGGCCAAGCTGCTTCTGCTGCTGCTGGCGATAGGGGTGCTGCTGCTGCTGCTACCGCTAGGGCTGGGGTCAGGGATAGACACAGTTGACTGAAAGGGGTGGCTGCTCCCACTCCCACTATCCCCAGGGGTGTCCTGCTGCATAGCCCGCTCTCCCCACTGGACCCTCTCAACCAGCTCACCCTTCCAGGGGCCATAGAGCTGTGTCTGGCATTCCATGCTGCCCTTGACCCTGGGGTCCAGCATTGTTGCCAGGACATATTCCTCTTGCCCCAGGAGCTCGTCAAAACACGCCTTCAGCTTCCATGCCAGGTCGGCCGCTTCCTGCCCTCAGGGCCACAATCCCACCCCACAAGAATCTCGTCCAGGCTCCTGTGGAGACTCTGGACCAGACAGGTCACCTGGCTGAGGGTGGCAGTGCAGCTGCTCATGGTCTCCATCACGGACAGGAACGGTCTCAGGACGAAGACTGTGTGAGCCAGGATCTCCCATTCCACCCCATTGTACCCTGGAGGTGCCGCACTGTCCATCATCAGTTGAACCTGATGCAAGGCGGCTTTCTGCTCAAGAAGCCGCTTGAGCATCAGGAAGGTGGAATTTCACTGTGTGGAGACATCCTGGACCAGCTGGTGCACTGGGGAGCCTTGCTCAGCCTGCTTTTCCCAGAGGAGCTCGCTGACCTTCACGCTCCGGTTAAAGAACCCCACCAGTTTCCTCCCCCACTCTATCAGGGAGCTAAGGGTGCCTACCCCAATTCTCTTATCCCCCAAGTCCAGAGCATCCCTGACCACCAGGTGTGTGCGGTGCAATGGATGCTGGTGAAGCCCCCATCATGGACTGCCTTCAGTATATTGGCCGCGTTGTCTGTCACCACACACCTCTTGGTGAAGGGCACACCTGGCATGACCCACTCCCTCACCATGGCAGTCAGGGCTGCCTCAATGTTCCTAGTGGTGTGGGGGCTGTCCATTACTTGTGCCTGAAGCAGGGCCCACCTATACCCTGATTCGGGACCTCTCCTGCCACTTCCGAAGTTCCGAAAGCTTCCTCTGGGTCCTTCCACCAGTGTGCTGTTAACACCAGGTAGGCGTGCTGAGTGTTCCTGGTGGACCACATGTCCTCGGTGAAGTGGACAGTGGCCCCCCCAACCCCTGCAAGCTGATCCCTCACCCGCTCCTTCAAAGCCGTGTACAGCTCTGGCACCACCTGACAACTCAGGGTGGTGCGCAAGGGGAGTTCAATCTTGGGGCCAGGAACTCAATCAGCGGCCTGAAGCCCATGTCCTCTACAATGGAGAAGGGCTGCCCATCAAGCGCAATCATTTTTCCCAACAGGCACCTGGCTTTCGCTTGAAAGCCATGCCATCCTCCAGCTGACGATGGCCTTGGCAGCTTCCCCCACCCCAGCTCCTCCATGGTGGGCTGACTCTGCTGGTGAGGCTCCTACTGCTGCTATTCCCCCCCCCAAACAGGTAGACTGTTCCTGCTGCTAGAGGCAGCAGTTGGTGCAGGATGCTTGCCAGCTGAATAAGGCAGGCAACAGGCATGGGGCCAGGCGAGCTTTCTCTGGAAGGAAGTTCCAAAGGCGCGGCATGGCCACTGAGAATGCCCTCTCCATTATGGCCCCCCGCTTAACATGGGGGACCTCCAAGAAGGCACCCCTGGCAGACCGAAGGAGCCACTCTGGGGCACGGAGGGCGAGGCGGTCTCTGAAGTATGAGGGGCCCAGACCATGTAGGGCTTTGTAGATCAACACCAACACCTTGAACCTGGCTCAGAATGCTATCGGCAGCCAGTGCAGGGCTCGGAGCACAGGTGTAATATGCTCCCGACGGCCCGTCCCCATAAGGAGACGGGCTGCCGCATTCTGCACTAGCTGCAGCCTCCGCACCAGGAACAAGGGAAGCCCTACGTAGAGTGCGTTACAGTAGTCTAGCCTTGAGGTGACGAAGGCATGGATGAGGGAGGCCAGGTCCGGGCCGGAGATGAATGGACGCAGCCTACGCACCAGATACAGCTGGCAGAAGACAGTCTTAGTGACTGCCTTCATCTGCCTCTCCAGGCGAAGATCTGCGTCCAATATCACCCCCAGACTCCGAACCTGCTGAGTTACAGGAGGGCAGACCCCCCCCAACCAGGGAGGCCACTACCTCCTTCGTTCTCCCCACCAACATCACTTCCGTCTTATTAGGGTTGAGTTTCAGTCTGCTCTGCTGCATCCATTCTGCCACGGCCTCCAAACATTGGAATAGCAACGAGACAGCAGGATCTGGGTCAGTTGAAAAGGAGAGGTACAGCTGTGTATCATCAACATACTGGTGACACCGCACCCCAAACCCTCTCATGACCTCCCCCAAGGGCTGCATATAGATGTCCCATCCCACTAGGGATGGGACATCGGGCAAAAAAACGGCTACCGGTTTTACAGGTTACCGGTTTGCAAAAATCCGGTTTACCAGATTAAAAATCTATTGCATTGATTTCAATGGGGAACTGTCTGTGTCCCAATTTAAATCAATGGGGGGGAAACAATCTCTCCCCCTCCCAGGCTGCACGGGTGGAAGAGGGGACACCCCCCCCCCCCACCCTGCCCAGCCTAGATTTTTTTTAAAAAAATTTTTCCCCCGAAGTCCCTGGCTCCGGGCCGTCACTGGCGATTTGGCGAACCAGAGCCTGCACCAGCAGGTAGGTACTAGGGTGATCCCTGAGGTGGGGGGTGGTTTAACACACACCCCACCCCAGGGATCACCCTACCCCCCCCACCCAAGGATCACCTACCTTTGGCGCTCCAGGTGGCTGTGGCGGCGGCAGCACGATGCTCTGGGTGGCTTCAGTGTTGGCTGTGGCTGCCGGCTTCAACGCTCACTAGGCCTTCTGGGGAAACCCATATTTTCCCCAGAAGGCCTAGTAAGCCATACCTAATAAATATCAAAGGTCATGAATAAGTAAATAACAATCATATAATAAAAAAACATCTGGAGCGGAACCTATTGTTTACATTGACATTCCCAGAGAAACCTTCCTAGTAACTCATAACTCCTGTTTGCTATCCACACCATCCACACCAGTCTAATGGCTACTGAGCTTTCCTAAGCTAAGCAGATGGTTACAAATTTTTACCCGCCTTTTGGCTACCAGGAGAAGAAACGTTGCAACAGAACAAAGGTCTTCGGGCTGTGACAAATTAGTCAGATATATAAGGGAGTCCGAGTAACTAAGCTTCTTACCCCCCAACACTGGAGCCAACCAAGTCTCCCTCAGGTGAATATAATAGGGACACCTAAAAAGAATGTGCTCCCCTGATTCAAGTTCTGCCAGGGAGCACAAACGTTTGCGATCTTCATAAGGGACCTTGGCAAACCTGCCCTCAACAACTGCAGATTGAACCAGCTCAAATCGTAATAAAGTATAGTAGTGCCTCAATTGTTTGTTACTCAGAATATCCAGGTAAGGTTCTCTTCTAAACTGGCCCTTACTAACAGCCAGGAGAGGGGCTACCTTCCATCCCCCAAGAGCTGCAAGGTCTTCCTGCATTGCGTTCTTTTCATAGAGGGGATCGAGTGTCCCTGAAAACCCTGGAATGAAAAGCCCAAATAGCGTAACAATCCCGCCAAATGCCCTAACCATGGATATGCCCAGGCTCCCTCATACCTCAACTTTTCCCCCAGGCACAGAGCCTGTAAGGAATCCGGGGAAGATTCCAGTGTCCTGAGCCAGTACCTCAGGAACAGCATTCTGCAGTGGTGCTTGATTGACAGCACTCCCAGCTCTGCCCGAAGAACTGCACCAGGTGTACTGGTCCCCACCCTGAGGATCCCTCTAAGAAAGAAGTTTTGGACCCGTTCCAGAACCAAGCACTCCAAATTTACAGCTATTTCTGCACCAAAAGATAACATGGGCTGCACTTTGGTGTGGAAGGCCTTTAGCGTTGCTGAGATGGCTAATCCATATGAGGCGTTATAAGCTTTCAACAGCGCCTTTGCTGCAGCCTTGGCTGCCCGAGCTCTGAAGTTGGTATGTTGCAACCATGTGCCCTTTGGGGTAAAAAGAATCCCCAAATACGAAAAAGCCTTCACCACCTCAAAGGAAATGCCCTGCACTACCCACTTTTGGGGATTAAATCTTCTCCCCTTTATCATGATCTTTGACTTGCTTGCATTTATTTCAAGGCCATTTACATTAGAATACTTTAATAACCCAGTGATGGCTGCTCTAAGGCCTTTTTCAGTTTGGGCAAAAAGGACAAGATCGTCTGCATACTGTAACGCATACAAATGGTACTCCTGAATTTTGGGCGGGTATAAGTTTCTACTTTTAAGTGCGACCACCAAGTCTGCCACATAGAGGTTGAAAAGGAGCGGCGCCAGGGGGCAACCCTGGCGAACACCTCTATTTATTAAAATTGCAGCACTCCCAGGAGTTGGAGACCGACCCCTCACTCTGGCCACATTATTTTCATGGATAGCATCTAATATAGCCAGGAGGGTGGAATCTATGCCGTACCCTCTCAATTTACTCCATAACCTCTCTCATGATATAGAATCAAAGGCCTTTGCATAATCTACAAAAGCCATAAACAGCTTCCCGGATCTGATTCTGCTGTACTTTGAGGTCAGATGTGCCATAATAAAGGCACAATCGGTTGTAGACCTACTGGCCCTAAAACCAAACTGCTCTTGGGGTATTAGTCCCTTACTTTCTGCCCACTCCCGCAGATGCTGACAAACAATAGAGGAAAAAAGCTTTCCCACTATGGGCAAGAGACTTATGGGCCTATAGCAGCTCAGGTCCTTCCTGTTACCCTTCTTGAAGATGGGGACAATCCAACTTGCTCCCCAACTCCGAGGGACCGGGTCACCCTGAAAGATCATATTGAAGACCCGGCAAAGAATTGACGCCCACCATTGTGGAGCTGCCTTCCAAACGTCAGCTGAAAGCCCATCTGGGCTGGGGGCCTTGTTGTCCTTTAGGGCCATAATCATCCTCGCTATTTCAGAGGGGTGCAGCTCAATAGAGGACAGGGCCGCCTCTGGACTATCACTTAGAATACCCAGAGAAGCCACATCCGGTACCCTGTACAGTTCCCCAAAGAACTTCTCCCAGATGGAGTTGGAAACCCAAGAGGGACCAGCATCCTGTGGCCTCTTGATTATTCCATTCAACAGTTTCCAGAATGTTTTACTATCCCCAATATGTGCTGCTGAAGTTAATTCTGCCCATTTTTTTGCATAGAAAAGGGATTTCTTGTCTCTAAGGAGCTTTTTGTAATTCTGTTTTAAACATTGAAACCGGAGCCAGACCAAATTCAGTTGAGTCCTAACCCATTCTTTCTTTACTACCAGCAATTGTTTTTTCCTTAATTTACACTCCCTATCGAACCACCCAGATTTTGGCCCAGAGGGCGGCCTATAGGGGATCATAAGTAGATTTTCAGATAGGTACTCCATTATCTCTTCAAATGTATACCCTATACACTCCGAATCTCCTTCCTGGAGCAAAGATTCACCCAACTCACAGAGGGTACCTGCATAGCAAAGGACCTGCATCGTATGAGAAAGTGTCACTTGGTTCCATCTTTTAACAACCAGGACCTTCCCTATATCATCCAATGACTTATCTAGATGGAGAGAAGCACTGTTCAGCCGAATTGGCACTTCCAAGGCCCTATGGTCGCTTTCTGCTCTTACCACTACAGCAAACCTCATTATATTCCCCCAAGCAATTGGGTCTACAAGGATATAGTCCACAATACTTTGCCCCTGTGAGTTCTCAAAAGTGAAATCCCCATCAGCATCCCCAAAAGAGCTACCATTCAGTGGGGCAAGATCTAAAGCTTGAGTTAGGGCCAAGAACTTCTGGCTGAACTCATTGCTGATTTTATTACGGGATTTCTGGATAAGGGCTTGAGTAAGGGTGAAGGGTAATTCTCCAATCTCCCATCCTATCTCCTCAATACTGTTACCAGTCCTCGCGTTCCAATCACCCATCAGCACCAAGTCAGCCCTTGGGAATGCCTCCTCTAACATACTGATCTGCTCTTCCAACATGGACCACACATCCTCCTTATAATAAATTGAGGAAGAAGGCGAGATATAAATATTAGCTATAACATAGTGGACCTTATTTGATAAATGTAAAAGTCCCACTTGGAGCTCTGATCTAGATGAGGGCAACAACCGAATAGACCAAGTCGGGGAGTCAGCCACCAAAAAAGTCAACCCTCCCGACACATGGCCCTTTTCCCTCATTTTCTGGCCCCCATGTAACATCGCTCAGAATTTCCCTACTCTCTCAACAGATATTGCACTCGAAACCGGCAGCAGCCAAGTTTCCTGTAGAAAATGAGGTCGAACTGATTTATGCAGTCAAGCCAGTCTGCATCCCCCAGCTTCGCCCACAACCCTGCAATATTCCAGGAGACGAGCTTAATACTTCCCTCCAACCTAGCTCTACCTTTCGCCCTTGAGAATCTCCCCTCATACACTAGGCGGGGCTCGTCCCGCAGCTGTGAGGAGAACCCCCCCCCCCATGTCAGTCATGGCTTGGCTCAACTTGAATCTGCAGCTGGTCCAAGGAGTGCATAGCAACATTACTTGCAGGGTTGAAAACTCTGTTACTTCCTCCGGCAGGTGTTTCCCCAATGCCATCCAATTCTGGTCTTTTGTCACTTTCTGGAATTGATAAGTCTACCAGTTCCCCCATCTCTGATCGGGCCAAATATCTAACTGTGGTTAAATCAACTTGCTCCATATTCTGCTGCGGCCTATCCCCAGGTCTAGCCAAGGCATTGTACTCCATTGTTCCCATAATAATATCACTGTGAAAAGCATCCAATTTTTGGATTACACTTTCCTGCTCAATAACGGGAAGATCGTAAAAAGCGGAATAAGCTGAGGTCACTTTAACAGCCCCAGACCTGTCAAATAGGAAGTCTCCCAATTCAATTCAATTTCAATTTATTGTGTCAACTAAAGGTTATTACAATATAACAAAATATGTGAATATAAAATACATATACAAATAAAATATAATAAATTAAAAAAACCAAAGCATTAACAATGACCTGAGCATAAACTTTTTTTTTATCCTGGGGGACTTTTAGCTGTAATTTCCAAAATCCCCTGGCCAACTTTTGATAGAATACTTCATGCCCAAGCATACTTTCAGATAAATCCAGTTAATTATCCCTTTTAGCAAATGCTTAACAATGTACCATACTATTTTAATGGGAAAATCTTTTGTAGAATAGGATGATATACCTAACATTTACAATGGTTTATATCCCATGTCATTCCCAGTCAAAGTTTTATCTAAAATATCCCTTACTCTTCCCCAGGGCTTAGTTACAAGAAACTCAAATCCCCTGCTTGATTTATTTCAATTTGTTCCTGGCCCCTGGGACACAAGGTCACCCCCAACTCTTACCAAAACCAGCATATTCAGAACCCCCCCATATTTGGTTGGGTCATAAACATCCTACCAATCCGGCTTCACTCACAACCAGCCCATGGGCCCCCAATACCTAGGACCCGGCAGCTGCCAGGGGAGATAATAGCTGATTGGGGGCACTCAGAGATTCAACGTGTTCCACCCCACAGGTATCTAAGGTGGTTTTAATTTGAATAACCACTCTCAAAAAGCGAGCAACCTGTATCGAGACATGTGGCAGGCGATCTCCCAACAGATAAATCAGGAGTGATGCTTCAGAACGGCCCTGTAACGATGCCAACAATTGGGCAAGATGAACTCCCCTCTGGATTGCATAAAGGGGGCAATACAGTAAGATGTGGGCCAGTGAATCCACTGCCCTTAAAGAACAACTGCACAAACGCTCTGCCAAGGGAGTCTGATTATATCTGCCAGTCGTAACAGTCGATGGGAAAGCATTCCACCTTGCCAGTGAAAGCAACCTTCTAGAATTCGGTGGGATCCCCCCATCCAAAAAAGACATAGGCAAAACAGTTGCATTGGCCAGCTGTACATAGAGGCCAGTGACTTTATAAGCTTTAAGATCAGCCCAGACTTCCTGCCATATAGAGTCTAACAGTCGATTCAGGATAAGTTTCTTTTCCCCCTTGAATCCCAACTGGGACAGAGCCCCAATAGAGAAACCCAGCTGTCTAATTTTCTCAACCACTAAGGCCAAACAAGAATTCGGGAAGTTGTCAGACAGAACCAGCTGAGTCCAAGGGGCTGCCAGGTTAAAGAGAAGGCATACATAGTATGTAATAGCCCCTTGCCAGACCTTGGCCCGCAAAGGGAGCAGGCCACACTCACGACAAAGAACCTGCATCGGGTTACCAGGGGGGGGGCATCAACATTGCCCGTACCACCCCCGCCTGGAATTTTTCCAAATCCCTCAGCTTACTCAGGGCCCAGAAAAGAGCCCCGTACAACAACTGGGGCACCAACTTGTGACTATAAAAGTAGATTGCTGGAGCAACTAAGTGATGTCCCCCCGCCCTGAAGAAGCTGAGCAAATTTACTTTTAATCTCCTAGCTCTATTCAAAGAGAATTGCGCCTGAAAATTCCATGCCCCGGATGCCTGAAACAACAGACCCAAATACTTGTACGCCGGGACCTGAGCTATCTCCTGGTTTGCCAGCTGCCATCTATGTAAGGTCTTTTTCCGCGTGAAATAAACTATTTTAGACTTATCCTGGTTTATCTCGAGCAGGTTGTCCTGGCAAAAAAACCCAAAGGCAGCCAACAAACGACGCAAACTGACCTGGGTCCATGATAGCAGGACCGTGTCGTCCGCAAACAGAAGTCACGGAATTTCTACCCCCCCTCCTTCACTAGGGGAGCGTGACTAATCGTCTTTGCCAAGGCTTCCATAACATCGTTTAGATAGATAGAAAAGAGCATCGGGGCCAAAATGCATTGTCCCAATTCACTGAGCAGTAATTTTTGACCTCCTTGCATCTTGACATAAGCCGCAGTCTTCCCTAATGTTCCTTGACTGGCACTCTGATTGACATCTGCCAGACAGGGCTGTGCCTGAACTACACCTCCTTTATCTGGCACCTCCACCCCCCTCCATTTCCATATTCCCAAACTGCCCCTCCTCTGACGCCCTCTTGTGGGCGTCAGCTTGTCTGCATACCTGTGGCAGGTGTGCTACTGGTGTCCCTACATGGGGTCCTTCCTTCACCTGCTGACTTGTTCCCAATGGGGTAGGAGCCACATGCATATCCATACCCTCAGGCTCAATAGAGGTAACCTGGTTAGAAGCTGGCCCAGGGGTAATCCCTAACCCCTCCCCCTGGCAGAAAACCCCCAAATGCACCCTATTTGGGGAGGTCAACTGTGTACGAGATGTTGAATCAGTGGCGGAGTCGGCCCCTTCACCTGCCATATAAGCTCTATCAATAGAGACACCCTTGCCCAGCAGACTTTTCCTAGCTTTGAACATTTTTGTCGGGAGTAACGTTGATTTAAATAATAACATACAACATAGGGATTTGCTAGAGCTTCTCAACCGGATCACACCCACTACCTCCCCAGGGTTAACTTTAATACACAACAGTAGGGAGAGGTTTCGGACAACGTCACCTACCTCATCCCACCGTGGTATTAGCCCATTACCCAGAGGCCGAGCCTTAATCCATATAGCGTTAGGCAGTAATTGGTACCACTCAGGTAAGGCCCCGCATCTATGACTTGCTGTTGACATAGCTGTCCGTTCTCTGCCAGTTGGCTTGCAGTTCAAACCACCTGGGGGAGCTTTCCTCGGGGCTCCATCCTCAGGCTTTATACTGGGCTGACCGGAATCCAATTTAAGTAAAACTTCGGTCAGTTGCTCTCTGTTCCAGAGGAGGGCTTGATTAACATCAGATACACTTGCAAATAGGAGACTGACAATTTTACTTATCAAATGGTACTGAGACTTAAGTGCCTCTACCACTGATAGGTCCGGGGAGAAACTAATAAAACTAGTATCCACCTGGGCCTTTTTACAGTGGGGCAATTTCCCATCTCTTTTAGGCTGTTGACAAATGGCCTCATGGTCCACATGTTCATCCGGTTGTTGCAGGCAGTGAAATCTGTTGGATAACAGCAGTGGGGGGGATCCCACTCTTAGGGGGAGATCAGTTTTGGGGCATTTGGATCTTGGCGAGTCCATAGGGCCACCAACTGGTGATCCCTCACCCCTAGCTCTTTTCTCTCCCATCTCCACTCAATTCCCAGTGTTGCATCTTGTGAAAGTAAACATTTGCCTAGTTTAGCTGCCTCTCTTCTCCTGCTGTGTCTGTGAGTCTGTTGCACTGACTGCTTTAGGTGCTGGTATCATGGGCGTGGTTAATGGGGGCTGGGTCTTGGGAGGCTTGGAGCAGTGTTAGGGTGGGATAATTCTCCAATGGGGGAACCTTGTAAACAGCATGCTAAGTATGCTGCTCTTTTGGTCTTCCGTACCTGGGGGGCGCAGGGGGTTAACACTCAGCTCTGGCGATGTGTGGTGCCCATGTACCTTGTGGGCTCTTGCAGCTCATGGTTCATATTAGCTAGCTGTTACTGTGCTGCGGGGCCCTGCCTTTCACCCCCTGCAACTGGCCTGGGGGTTCGTGGTCCAGTGATGGGGGCCATGGGGGCTGTGGATGGGAACTATTGGGGTGGCTTGTGCACCCTTGCGTGGACATTTGGGGTGTGCTTCCTATGTCTGTCAGGTGGTGTGTTAGGTGGTATGGGCTTTTGACTCTCTTGTAGGGGTGTGCATGTCATTTTCGTTATTACAATAATGATAACGAAAATTGTTGTTTTATAACGAATAACGAAAATGACAACCGAGAATAATGACAACAGTAATGAAAATGGCAACCTAGAATACCAAAACCGATACCAAAAATGATACCAAAAACGATAACAAATATGATAATAAATACGATAACAAATACGACAACAAAAAACAAAAATGACAATGTTGTTATAATTGTCGTTATTATTGTGCTGTGGCAGTTGGGTTTTGGAGGGAAAATGTAGAGAGGGGAGGAGGGAGCAGACATCTCAGAGTCTTAACAGGGTTGAACTCTTGAACTGTGCCTGTGCTGGAGGGGCGAGCAGCTCAGCAGTATGTGATGGATGTATCCCTGGCCAATGAGCAGCACAAGCAGACCCCAGCAGTCTCATGGGACTCTGTGATTGCTCAATGCCTGCTGCTTCCCACAACCAATCAGAGGGGCTCTGGGGGAGGGCAACCTGCAACCCTTTATAATGGGAGGGCCAGGGTTTTTTCTCTCTGTTCTGTGAGAGCTCTGCTTGTCAGGTTGCATGTACAGAACTGTGGTGCTTGTACATAAAAAATCCTCCATAGCCCTCATTGTATTATTTATTTATTAGGTATTCCCACCAATACCTTTCTTTCCTCATACCCTACATTTTACCTTCTCTCTTTCCCTGCCCTTCTCCCCCTTCTAGCTGTATAGATATATATATTATAGACATACAGATTAGATTAGAATAGTGTTATAGATAATTGATTAGATAATGGATAGTTTTCCTTTCCCCTTCCCTTGTCTCCCTTAGATTTAGATAAATATTAGTTATGCACAGGAATCAATAATGATACTGATATCAAAAATAAAATCTTTGTATGAAATGGTACCGATATCAATAATGATAATGAATATCAATACCGATACAAAAATGATACCGATATCAATACCGATACCAAAAATGATACCAAAAATGAAAACAAAAATGACATTGTCGTTAATAACGATAACAAAAATGACATTTTTGAATAACAAAAACAAAACCCAAAACAACATGGGGACCTGGTGCACACCCTTTCTCTCTTGTGGGTGCTCCCTCTGTGGTCTGTCTTTTCCCACCCTGTTGTTACTGTCCTTTGCAGTGTTCCCCATAATTTGTTAGCCCCATGGCATGTTTCAGAGCAGCCTTGCGCACAGCCATCTGAGCATTGAGGCTGTGTGGTTGTGCCATATGTCCTCGCCCTCTGTGCCATCTGTGACTGTGCTCTGTCCCTGGCTGACACCAACCCCCCCCTGCTCTCTCAGGTGGTTTTGCTTGCTACACGGGGCATGGTCCTTGCTTCTCTCCGTGCGCTACTGTCCAATCCTATTGGCCTGCCCTTGCTCTGGTTCCGACCTTGTGGGTCCGTTGTGTCTACTGCCCCCTATCAGTCCCCCATTCCTATTCTTGCAGCCATGGAGGGATGCTGTAATCAGAGGACTCCTGACTGTATGTCTGGGCAGCCTTCTGGGAGCAATCCACCTCCCTGAGCACTCCCTTGGGCTCCGCCACTGAGACGGTGGCTGTGAGGATCCGGTGGGAATGGTTGGACTGTTGTGGTCTTTCAGGTGTTGACCAACCCACTCCCCTCATTATTGACCGAACCCCATCCCCATCTCCTGCTTTCTCCTCCCTTCTAGCTGCTGTGATTGTGCTCCCGACTGTGCTGAGGCTGGGGAAGTCTCCCCTGGGGAGATGACCGGTTAGCTCCAGTGAGTGGCTTCTGAGCTTCATACTGGGGTCAGTGTGTATTGGATGATCCATGAGTTACCCCTGTGTTTGTATATCCGCCCCTGCCTCCCGTATGTGTGTGCTCCCTGAATGTTGCGGCCTGTGGCCTGCCCTATTGGCATGCTCCCTCTCTCCTTTAGTGCAGGCGATGATTAATGAGAGTACCATGGAGCAGGAGGAAGTGGTCCAGCTGGTCTTGCATGTGCTGCAGTGGGTGCACCAATTGGACTGTGCCCAAACAAATCACTGGAGCCGTATCTGGGCTTGTAGGCCCTACTGAGTGCTCGGATCTGCCCCACCACCCCACCTGGTAGTCACTCAGTGTTGGTGTTGGTTCTTTGACATGTGACAGTGGTGGCTCCCCCCCCCAGGAATTTGGGGCATTGCCCCCCTAGCGCCGTGAGGGGACCCCTGGGGCCGTGGTTTTTATTTTTTTTTAAAAAAAATTAAACTTGCTCCGCTGGTGCTGACAGCCTCTCAGAGGCTGCTTCTGCTGCTGTCAGTGTCTATCTCCCTCCCGGGACCCACCCTCAGAGCTGCTCTGAGAGTGGGTCCCGGAAGGGACAAAAAGGCTGAGCTGCTTAGCCATCCAAACCGCGTTTTCTATTGAAAACGCGGTTTGGGCGACTGAGCCCCTAGTCCACAGCACGTATAGGATGTGCTGTGGAGGGAGGGGCTAGCCTTCCATTGCACCTAATGGGTGCAATGGAGCTTCTTGCCTGGAAGTGCCCAGGCAAGAAGCTTTGGGCCGGGCAGCTGAGGCAGGGACCAGCGTGCATGCACCTTGCTCCCTGCCTCAGCTGCACATGTAGTCAGACAGGCTAAGGCTGGTGGCATGCTCTCAACAGCGCACCACGAGCCTCAGCCACTTCCTGGACCCTGTCTTGCCATTCTCCCCAACCCAATCTGCCACTCAGAGCAGTGGGGGGTGGGGTGGGGGGGTGCCCAGGCAAGAAGCTTTGGGCCGGGCAGCTGAGGCAGGGACCAGCGTGCATGCACCTTGCTCCCTGCCTCAGCTGCACATGTAGTCAGACAGGCTAAGGCTGGTGGCATGCTCTCAACAGCGCACCACGAGCCTCAGCCACTTCCTGGACCCTGTCTTGCCATTCTCCCCAACCCAATCTGCCACTCAGAGCAGTGGGGGGTGGGGTGGGGGGGTGGAGCAGCAAGTCAGGGAACCTTTTTTTTTTTAGGTTTTAAAAAGCCTCCGGAGGAGCAGGACACATGGGCAATTTAAAACTAGTAATGTCCCCCCTCCCCCTCTGCCTGCAGCTTGGGCTGCTGGGGACCACTGGAGGAGCAGCCAGGTAAGTGATCCGTCTCCCCACCCTGGTCCCACCCCCTGAGCATCCCCCCACCCTGCCCCCACCCTGGTCCCACCCCTGAGGGTCCCCCCACCCTCCTCCCACCTTCCATCCCCCCCAAGAGTCCCCCCATTCTGCCCCCACCAT
>QEPC01014906.1:52917-115661 GCA_003113815.1 Sphenodon punctatus
TAAAATGTGCAAGTTTAGTTATTGAAAAAAATGAAGTATGTATGGTAAGGAACGTAGTACATATATATTACATGTATGTTGACGATAAAATATTAAATATTGCTCTAAACGTGAATTAATTTCTATGTTTTGTGGCGTTTATGTTTTGTTGCAATGTATGAAGTGGAAGGTGTTTTGAATTGTAACTGTACTGAATTGTGTTTTTGTGTGTATTGTAAGAAAACTCTTGTACATTTAAGTGTCTTTTAAAACTGTTAAGTTTTTTGTTTTGGTGAATTTATTTTAAGCTTGATGTGCATGTAGACTGTGTTTTCTTGCATCCGATGTTAACCCTGGGAACTCCTTGCTTCTGGGTTATGCCATGCCACTGACCTACCATCCCCCTGACTCTGCCTACCACCCCCTGCCTCCACCTACCATCTCCCTGGCTCCACCCCTAGGCCTGCCGGCCTGGTCTTACTACCCCAGTGCCCCTCCAACATCAAAACCCACCTGCATGTGTCTGTTGTTCTGGCTGATTTGTAATCACAGGTTTGTTTGCTTGGTTCCCCCGGGTGTCTGTGTTCTCCTTCCCTCTGTTGTACCCCTCTGTGTGGGCCATGTCTGGCTGGTGTGGGGTGATTGTTTGGCAGGGCATGGGTCCTTTACTGTGTGTCCCCACCCCCTTCCGCATGGTTGTGCTTTCTATCAGTAGGTCCTCTTTGGATTGGTCCCTTGGAGCCCTGTCCTCTGGGTTGTACCCCCTCTGCTGTTTGCGTGTGTTCCCGTGTTCCCCCCCACTGTCCCTGGTATCCTGTGTCCCCCTCCCTGTTGTTAGTCAGGATGTGTGGGGGAGGAGGGGCTGCCTATCCTCATGAACCTTGCCTTATATGCCCCCCCTTCCCTGCTGTGGTGCATCATCCTGAGCCCCGTGCATCCCTGCTCTGTGCTTGATGGCCAGCTGCTGCATTGCAGCTGGTTTGTGCCTGTTGGGAAGTGCCTCCTCTCTCGGTTCCCTCTGTTCCCGGCTCCACCATATGCTTTGACGCCTGCCATTGTCACCTCAGCTGTCCTATTCCTGGCATGTTGTTTCAGAGTTTGGGGGGGTTCTGTAGGTGGTGGTCCTTTTCAGGGGGGTTGGTGTGGTCCACACCCATTTTGGTGCTCGCCTGTTCTTCCCGAATGACTCTGCTCAGTTCCAGCCCCCCACCCCTGGTGGGGATCCCCTTTCTCCCTCATCCTTCTGGGTTTCCCTGTGTGTTTGTGTACACTGTGGTCTGTGGGTGGGGTCTGAGGTTTGAGGGGTCCATGGCCCCCGGCTGTGTGGTCTGTGTCTTGGGGCTTGACAGGGACTACTTCTTTGCATTTCTTGACATGCCAGCTCCCTCCTCCCCCACCAGCTCAGAGTCTGGCAGTGTAGGGGAAGTGCCATGTGCTGAGGCTTCGTTTGCCCTCACTTGGCCATGTTGTAACATCACGGTGCTGGGTGTGGTATTCCCTCCGTTTGGTTTACGGGTGGTCCGTGTAAACGTTATGGGTGTTGCTCGGTGTTGTCGTGGGTGTGTGTGCCAGCCCCTCCCCAGACTTCCTACAACCCCCCATGGCAGTGTCCATGTAAATGTCTCCCTGCTCAGAGCCACCAAGTGTGCAGTCGGTGTGCTCACCCACCCACCTCCACCATCGCCCATGGTGATGCCTAAAAACACCATTATGCCCTTTTTACAGAGACACTCTAACATTGATAAAATGGGTATTAAATTTTATTATACATGCTGCAGGGTACCCATAGAGCACACTGCAGCCCTGCAACATGTATAAAAAATGTAACACCCATTTTATCAGCGTAAAAGGGCCTATGTCAAAGGCCGTTAGTACACAGACGGGGCTGGGTGTGTGTGTGTCCATTTACACGTCTCTATCTCCACCCACCTCCACCCATGTAGCCTCCTCCATTTTATTGGAGGGCTCCCTGGGTGGAGGTGGGTGTGCGATGGGTTGAGGTGGGTGTGCGTCGGGAGCATGCACACACAAACACCCATTGCCCATGATGTTTACATGGGTGCACAACCATCCCCCCACCCACCGTTGGCCGTGTACATGGATGCCCCCCCTCACACTTTCCCAAACACCGAGTGGGGGAGCATCCATTTAAAAATGGCCTAATTGTGTTCCAAATCTTACTTTTATCAATAAGAATATTACAGAACAACTGTACCTAACACCAATCTCATCTGCGCTATCTTTAACGCACAATTATGAAATGATATGTATATGAGAATACTTCAGAAAAGAAACAATCAAAACAAATCTTTGTGCCAGATCCTTGGCATGTTTAAATGGACACATCACCATTTACAGCAGCTGAGGATATAGTCCTTTCTATTTTAAAACCTCATTTGGTGACTTGGATGACTATGTTAACTTAAAGTTTTAATACCAAATATTTTGTTCCGGAGAAAGCTCAAGTCTCCTGTACATCTTGTTTACCTAACTAAATGAGGTAGATGAGAGTGCCTGACATAGGCAGGTCATGTGAGCCACAGTAAAAAACCAACAGATGTATGATATTTATTTTGTTTTAGAGCCTTTTCATAATTTTTCATAAGCCCCAGTAGTCCTTTTCCTTATCGGTTCCTCACCGGGAATTTTCCTGTTGCAGCTTTCTAAATTGAAGCATGTATTCAGCACATATGCACCTGTTATTGGGGAGGAGTTGAATTATAGCACCAGTAAAACAACAACAAAAAGCAGGGTATTTATAAGCTAGCTCCTCTGCTGGAGTATCAGCTATGCCCATTCACACCGGCGAAGGATCTGGCCATTCATATACCAACTTATGGTTGGCACTGCATTAAGAAATACTACTACTACTACTACTACTACTAATTAATAGCTCAAGGTGAAGTTCAATCACAATGAAGAGTAGAGTCAAAGGATCTCTATTCTCTTCCAAATGTCACAGGTGAGCAACAATATGCTCTCTGATACATAGGCTATTTTTACATGGGCACTCCACCCTCCACTCGGTGTTCAGGCACGTGTGCGGAGGCATGTGTGTCCGTGTAAACAGCCGACAGTGGGTGGGGGGATGGGTGCTCTCTGTGTGCACACCGAGTGGGATGGATGGTGTGTGTGCATGCTTCTGGACAACACCCACCTCTACCCATCACCCACTCCTCTCCACCCACAGACACTCTAGCACTGATAACATGGGTGTTACATTTTATTATATATGGCTGTTTTTACACGGATACACCCCCACCCCCCACCGCTTGGTGTTTGGGCGGGTGTGCAGTGGTGTGTGTGCAGCGGCGGGGGGGGGGGCAGTCTGTGGGTGGGGGGATGGGTGTGTGGCAGGTGTTTCACTCTGAAAACAAACAAGATTTTGGACAGAAAAATAAAAAAGTTAACAAAAACAACCCATGTGCCTGCTACACATCCCTTATCTACCAGTCTGCAAGCACAATAAACATAAAATTTACAGCAACAGAATTATTACACTTAAAATGCAACAGCAATAGTTAAAGATCAGTATATCTTTACATAGCTATGAAATTCAACATATTTATCCAAAGCTTTTAGGCTTAAAGCACTAATTTCCCACTATAAGGCTACGGTTACCTTTTTTTCAGCCTGCTTTTTGCTGTCATCAGAACATAAGTAGATTTTAGAATATGCATATTATTATTAATACTCAACAAAAAAATTAATTGGTGGGAAGTGTTTTCTTTGAGAAGAGGCATAATACATTTTCTCCAAGTTATCATACAAATTACATTCAAGAAGATGTCTTCTACCTCATTCATTCCACAAAAGCATAATCTCTCACATTTAAGAATGTGAGAACCCTTAAATGAACCCTCCTAAAAACACGGATTGAAACAATTGAAAACGCAATAGTGTTTAATATCGTCTCCACTGTTTTGAGTACAGCTTATCCAAATAACCTTCAAATGAGTGTGTAACACAATGCCATAGGGATGTTTTGCTATTGCTAATAATCTCAGTATCACTTTGTTTATAAATACCTTCAAAATAATTTGGTCTATCTCAGGTTTAAAAAACTTCAGGTCCCCACCAGCCACTGAGAAACCCCAAAGATGTAATACACTCAGGGTGTCTTTAGACATAATGCTGTTCAGTGTTCTGTAACAGTGTTCTACTGTTACAGCGTTTAGACATACCACCGACACAGTGCTCACCCCAAAATCTGATTAAACTGTCAAGACCTGGCAGTTGTTCACTTCCAGTGAACACTGTGGGTGTCTTTAGACTTTAGACATAACATCAATGGGTGTCTGAATGTGTGTTTTGACCTTGATATGAACACTGGTTTGGCCCTGTGTTCGCCATGTGGCACTGCTTAGACACACAGCCCATCTTGAGGTAAATTGGTGTTTTGTTTGTCACCCGATCTCAGCACACAAGCGCTGCTGCCTTATTCCTGTGTTGTACCTGCTAACATGTCATGTGATATCATTAGACAAAACGCTGGCCACTGTTCAGCTGGAACACACAAATTGTCCTTGTGTTGCAATGGTGTTCACATTGCGTGTTCAACGGGTGGCTAAATTGTTGTTGAGATTGTTATGGTGCTTACACACAATGGCCAAACATGTGCTTAGGGGTTTTGACACCCGATCTTTGTTATGTCTAAAGATGCCCTGTGTTGACGGTATGTCTAAACACTATAACGGTAGGACACTCTGTTACAGAACACTGTACAGCGTTATGTCTAAAGACACTCTCTGTAGTTTATACTTCCAAGAAAATAGTTCCTTTAAGCACAGTTTTATACCATCAGAAGATTGATGAACATTGTTGTTGTTTGTTATTTGTTTATTTAATGCCAACAAAGTGCCTGGCACTGAACAGTTGTGTTGAGACAGGTTCCTGCCTCAAGGAGCTTACAGTCTAGAATAGACAAGGAAAGGGGCGACAAGAGAGAGAGACACAGATACATTCATGAAGTGGAGAAGTTGCAGGTGCACACCTTTTGCATAGTAACATGAGAGGGGGGGAATCCTGAGACTAGACACTCATAAAGAAGGAATCTATGGAGGAGAGGAGAAAGGTCTGAAAAGAAGACGTACATTTTTAGGAAGGATTTGAAGGTTGGAAGCGAGGGAGCCGAACTTATGGGAAGGAGTTCCAGGCATAAGGGGCAGCATGAGAGAAGGGATGATCGGTGTTTATAAATGAGATGACAGCCCACACCAGGAAGGTGTTTGCTGCCGGATGATTAGGTGGCCGTGAGATGCACGCTCCAGTGTGTCACAAAGCCTCCATGGAGCCTCCATTCATGGGGGCAGAGTCCTGGGGCACTGTGAGCCCAATCTGGACCAGTGTTCACCCATGTGTCTGCCCCCATCTAGTAGGATGTGGGCAGCCTCTGTGTGGGCAAAGCACCTAGAGCAGTCCCAGAGGTCAGAGCAGGAAACACGTACACCACTCTCACTTTCCCATCTCCTATTGTTTAGTTTCACTTTGGAGTGCTCAAAAACAGCTCTCCAAAAGGAAAACAAACAAACAAACAAACAAAAAACTGGAAGCAAACAGAGGGGGGAGCTTCCTCGACCCAGAATTCTGTGTAGCTGTGTGCCATGATGGAGGGGCAATGGTGGGTGGAGTACGGTACCTGTCAGTGTATTGGGTGTGCTGTGTGAAACCTCCTGTGTGGGGGTTGCCTGGACCAAACACAGGACTCATGCAGGATATTGTCCATTTATTTTCACCCAATGACATTAGGGAGCAGGAGATTTTGGGCAGGGAAGGTGAAGGAGGTGGCAAAGAATGAGGGATATTCCCATGAGGGAACATAGCTGGAAATAAGGGTTGAAAGATAGGCAGGAGCAAGACCATGTAGAGCCTTGAAGATTCAAACAAAGGGTTTGTATTGAATGTGAAAGGAGAGACAGAGCCAGTGGAGGGAGGAAAGCAGGGGTTGAATACGAACAAAGTGATGGGCAAGGTGGATGACCTTGACAGTGGAGTGGTGAACAGAAGTGAGAGTGTCAAAGTGAGAGCAGAGCAAGCCAGTAAGAGGTTGTAGTAGTAATGAAAATGGGAGTTACCAGCAAGAGAGAGATTATGCATAAAGGTTCTTTGAGAGAGAGGGCGTTATCACACAAGATGGAGCCCCACATTAGCCCTTGCTTGCCCCAGATTTACCCACCCATGCGAAGGGTGGCCACCAGATCTTTACCCTGGTTTAGGACTGGGCAGTTCCACATGGTGTCATACCCAGAAAGGTGGAGCATGCAGTGGAGTAACTTGACCTCAACCAGGGCAACATGCTGCACTAGGGCCACCTTCTTTCTGATACGGGGCTCTCATAGAGTCGTAGTCACATGGGAGCAACCACAATTCTATAGTGTGGGAGGGGGTGACACATAACGGACTGCTGCCAGGGGAACCACCAGCCCATATGCTGGGGTCCTTGTGGAGCTGACGCAAGGCGGCTGGGGCATGGGGGCACAAAGCAGCTCCAGGTTCCAGTGGGCTCCCAGTCACTGTTAACACCCAAATAGGAAAAGAACCATCCAAGAACAGAGCTTTGGAAACCTAGGGAGTGAAGAGGATCAAGGATGAGGGAGTGATCTACAGTGTCAAAAGTTGCTGAGTGGTTAAGCAGGACAAGGACAGGAAAGAGGCTCCCGCCCCACATCCCTTGGTGCAGCTGGGGGGTCCTGCCCCTGCCTCGGGTGGCTGTCAGGTGCCCTCCCCATCAGCCCCCTTTGTCCTGGCGCCCTCTCCCCTGCACCATGTGGGCCGGGTCCCCCTGCCCGGCCTCCTACGGCCCCCTCTCCCCCCACTCATCGAATGACCTCACCTGGGACCTCTGGCTGCTCCTTGGGTTGTCCCCCCCCCCAGTCCCCCATGGCTGCCTGTCCGCGTGCTGGGCTGTGCCATGCCCTGTGAAGATATGGGACGGGTCATGTCAGGGTCATCGGCATGTGTTCCCTGGCGGCCCCCCGGCCCCCTTTCAGGGGTTGCTGGGGGTGGCCCCATGGCCGGTGTGCCCCCTTCCCCCCTTGGCCCATCCCCTCCATCCCGCCCCCCTTCCCACCCACCTGCTTACCCTCGCTGTCAGTGTCTGAGCCCTCCAATGCCCCTCTGTGTTTCTGCAGTCCCCCTGTGTCCCCTGGCTGGGTGCAACCTGTGTGCTGGGCTCGGATCCCCCCGTGTCTGACATTGAGTGGGGGCTCTCGGGGTTGGTGTGCGAGGGGGGCCTGCTGGTCCCTGAGATCCTGGGGCATTCCTTTTGGGAGCGGGGCCCCTGGAGCCGGTGCCTTCTAGCGGGGCGGTGAGGGGAGGGGGTACATCGGCCCATTCCCTGCCCTGGACCACGGTGCTCCTCACGAGGTGTGGGGCGACAATGAGCCCTTCATGTGCAGGATGTGGTCCAGGGCATCATAGTAGGGGGCAGTCCAGGCTCCATGGCCAGACTGCTGGTTGTTGTCTTTGATGGCCTTGTACCCCCTCTTGAGCTTCTTGACCTTTGAGCGGCACTGGGCCACTGTCCTGTGGTGCCCCACCACCTCCATGTCCTGAATGATCTCCTGGAACACGTGCTCATTCTGCTGGTTGGCCACTAGCTCCAGCTGGTGCTCCAGGGTCCCCCAGATCCTGATGAATTCCTGGGTTTCCCTGTGTCCCCATTGCTCCCCTTGGTGATACAGTCATCTGCTGCATGGGCCCTCCTGGTCCTGGTCCTCCTCCTCCAGCTCCTCCTCCTCCACATGCCCTCCACCCATCTCCTCCGGGGGCTCGGGCTCCCGGACCCATTTCCGTGTCTGTGGGTCATAAGGGGAGGATGGTTGGTTGCCGGGTTGCCTCATCCATGTGGCCCTCCCCCTGTCCCCCCCACCTGCTGGCCCACCCCCCTTGTTCCCCTGTACCGCTGCCCCCCCATTCCCCTTACCTGTTTCCGGGGTGCCTCCTCCCCGGGCCTGTTGTTGTCTCTGGGGCGACCTGCCCCTGTGGCTGCTGCTGCTGCTGCTGCTGTCCGTCCACCGCCTCCATCTGCAGCATGACCGCCTCCTCCTCGTCCTCCTCCCTTGCTCTCTCGCCCTCCTCTCTCCTCTGCCTTCTGCCTTGCTCCATCCCGCCACGTCCCCCTGCTGCTGCGTGCCCTTTAAATCTCTCTCCCCAGCCTGTGTTGTTGCTTGTTGCCTGGCAGAGACACTGCATGCTTTGTCCCCAGCTGGTAATCATTTTGCTTGGTTCCGGCTGGTGGTTGCTGTTCAGACGCTAAGTTTTGTTGTTTCCTGGTGGGAATTGCTTTGACCACCCTTTCGGAGATGGTCCGGGCTGGACCTCTGGAAGGGTGGTTAATTTTGACCCCTGCTGGGGATTGACTGTGGTGAACATCTGGCACCCACCAAACAGACGTTTGTGGCCCTTTGGCCCCGCCGCGGGGTTGTGTGTGGTTCACTGTAGTTGACTGTGATCTCGTAACGTCTGAAAACACCCTATGACTTCTGTGAAATCTTGCCTGCTGTACTTTGACAGCTGTTTTGCGGGCAAGTGGCATATCATCAGACGTGTGAGTGGTGGCTGTGCAATGTGCAAGAAAGAGCTGCGGCAGGTGAGAGAAACAGGAGAGATGAGAGAAGAAAAGGTGAGGGAGATGGAGAACGGGAGGCTGAGTGGCACAAGGCTCAGAGGATTGAGGAAGGGTCAGAGCACATTTAGAGAACGTCCCTGAATTTCAGGGCACCCGGCACAGACATTGTAGACTGGTGGAGCAACATTAAAGACCACTTTCCTAATTTTTCAGAAATAGCTGTAAGATGTTTATCTGTCCAAGTCAACAGCATGAACAGCAAGCATTCCTTCTCAGCCTACAAAGATGTTCTACATGATGACAGATGCTCTTCAAGCAGGGAATTTTAGTGATGTATGACATGCTTTTTCAGAATGAAGGAAAGCTGTAACCAAGCAATTGGATGGTTCAAAATGTAATGCTTTTAATTTTAACTTCTTTATTATTTAACCATTGAATAAAATTAAAAGTGAACCGTGATTTTTTCCATGACTTTTTATGTTTTCTACGACGACCTCTCCATGATTTATTTATTTTTTAAATGCCTTGACAAAATCATAGCTCTAATTATTGATAAACTAGCTTTAAGGCTTATCTGGTATGGTATATGTGCTCCAAATACCATTATGTTTGTCTTTTATTTTTGATCTTTCTCTTTACAATGTTTGCTAAAATCTTTTCATAGTTTCAAATAGAGCTGCAACCAGGCACCTGAAGATTTGGAAACCCCTGATGAACTGACCCGACCCTGTTTTGGCATCATTGATGCCCAAAGGGATCTGACAGGCTGCTCGATTGTGCTAGTCGGCCTTTGAGAGTGACAGGATCCAGCTTGGCCACTGTAGTCAGGCTGAGTCATGTCACTTTGAAAGGACACTCCCCCTCCAGTGTCTCTCAGGTTTGAGGTGCTGTTGGGGTGGGGAGTGCTGGCTGGTCTTTGAAAGTGACAGGACCCAGCCTGGCCACGGAAACCTAGGTCGGGCCCTGTCACTTTGAAAGGCCACTTCCCCACCCACCTTGCCAGTCAACTGTGAGACACTGTAGGGGAGTAACAGGGCCCAGCCTGGACTGTTGTGTCTGGGCTCTGTCACTTTGAAAGGCCGCCACTATCCCCACCCGCACAGCACTTCTCAACAGAGAGTTGCTGTAGTGGGGAAGCGTCGTCTGGTCTTTCAAAGTGACAGGACGCGGCCCAGCTGCAGCAGTCTGGCTGGGTCTTGTCACTTTGAAAGGCACTTTACTTACAGCACCTCTCAGCTGGGAGGCACTGTAGGGGGTGAAGCGCTGGCTGGAGCTTCTATAGAATATTTGATGGAACTTTATTCGTTTCTTCTGTTCAACAAAGAAGAGAAGATTTCACTTAAATGTTAAGAAAAACTTCCTCACTTGTAAGAACTGCTGAAAACGACAAGGCCCACTTGGAGCGATACAGAGTCCCAGCTGCGTCTTGTCAGTTTCAAAGGGTAATGCTTGCATTTTGGGCATTGGGCACCCATTTGGTCCTCAGGTAGCCTGTCAGGTACCCGAGGGGGTGCCAAAAAATATGGGCATTACCCGCGGGGACTAATCTGAGTCCCCATTGCAGTTCTAGACCCAATGGGAGATTGTGAAAGAATGATTATATCATCAGCATACATAAGTATCGGCAGAAGCCTGCTAAAAACGCTTGCAGGAAAGAATTGATTACTGTATAGAACCATAAGCACTTCATTTATATAGAAAGTAAATAAAATGAAAATAACAAATGAATTTGTTTAATCACCATTGTGTCAGGTCCCGGCAGGGAGGCCTAGGGGCGCGGTGGCTCTGACAGGTTTCTAGGCACCCCGAGATGCGGCCACACCACAACTTGCTGCTCACAGTGTGGGGCAACGCAACCAGCCCAATGGACGGAGGTGGGGGGATGTTGGGTGGTTCTGGAGCCACAGGTGCTGCCTCTTAGCAGCAAAGCATTTAAACCCCAGCAGGACTGCAAAACCCTGCTGGTGATCTGCGGAGAGACTGGCCCTGGCTCTTGGACAGAGCATACTGCTGTGCTACAAGACTAAGGCCACTTTCAGACACACACCCACACCCGGTGGATATTTTGGCTGCGGGAGGAAATGCATAGACAGGATATGTATGGGATGCCGTCTGTCTGAATGCAGAGGATTTCCTGCTCTGTATTTCTGTGGGTATTTGCCGGCAAAGCCACCCATGGGGAAGTGGGGACTTTGAGACCAGCGGCGCCCTGCACAAATCCTGACTGTGCATTCCCTCCTGCAGCCAGAATATGCACAGGGGTGGGGTGGGGTCTGAAAGTGGCCTAACCTAAGCAAGTGTGACTAGGAGATTATGTGCGAGTAGGTTGTGTGAGTGTGGAAGTGCGTATGAGTGGGGAATGTGAAAGTGTGTACTAGAGGGTTAGTGTGAGAGTGGGATAATGTGTGAGTGGGTTAGTGTGAGAGTAGTGTGTGGGAGTGGATGTGGGTGCATGGATGATCCTGAAGGAATGAGTGTGTATGAGAAGTATGAGGTGTGGTAATGGGCACCACTAAGACCCTTCAGTAAGACCTGTTTTCCCTGTACCCTGACCCTATCCTAGCCCTGTCAGGGGACTTCCTCTCCTCCCCTTCTTCTCCTACCTCTAGTGGGGGTGAAATCTGGAGAAACACTATTAACCTCCCCCGCCCCCGTGGTTTTTTAGGGTTCTGAACACAGCAACGGGGAGTGGCGATCCTCATGTCACCCTGTGTGATCCAGTGATCCTCTCTCTTCCCTATGATGATCTGGGTTACCTTCCATGTCAGAAGCAGCACCCTACTAAGATCCTGAGGCATCCTTTTTCAAAAGACACAGCCTCGGTGATCCTAGGAAGCTGCCTTTCGCACATGGAGACTTTTGTCTTGGGGTCTGTTGTAGCTCCCTACTGGCTGCCTTCGGTTCCCCGGCCTTACACATGTAAATGTCATCCAATTTAGTTGAAGGTTGATGAGAGGGGTAATGCTGTCTCCTTACCCACACTAAGTCGCCTATCTGTAGGCCCGGGATAGTCAATTTATGCTTGTCAGCATTCCGCTTATACCGCTGTCGGGACAATAACAAGGTAGAGATGGCCTTTGCTGTAGGTGTTGTATTTGAGCGATCATTGCTCCTGCTTCTGGGATGTTTTTGGAGGGAATTTCTGGAAGACAAAGGTGAGGATGAAAACCATAGGTGACATGGAACGGAGATGTACCTAAAGATGCATTAGGGTTGTTATTGTATGTGAATTTAACAAATGGTAAATAAGAGACCCAGTCATCTTGAAGGAAGTTAATAAACCAACGTAGGTAGTGCTCTATAGTTTGATTTATATGTTCCACCTGCCCATTTGCTTGGGGGTGGTATGCCGTGGTAGGATGTAATAGTACCTGAAGAGTTCGGAACAACGCCGTCCAGAAAATCAAAATGAATTGTGGTTCTCTATTGGATATTATTTCACAAGGTAATCTGTGAAGTCGAACTATTTCTTCGACTTCACAGTAGAGCAGTCTGTTGCGCAGTAGGTAACCCATGACAGGGTATAAAATGAGCCAGTTTTGTAAATTAATCAACGACAGCCAAGATAATGTCATATCCCTTAGAAAGTGGTAAGCTTACAATGAAATCAAGAGCGATCATTTGCCAGAGGCCCTTCGGTAGAGCAGTCAGTTGCAAAAGGCCTATTTGGGGGATGTCGAAAGGTCTTGGTACACGAGCAGGTGGAACATCCTCTGACATGTTTAATGACATAACTAAGCCACCAAAACCAACAAAGGAGGAGACTGGGACCACTTCCAGACATCTCCCCCACCCCCCGCAGCCAGAATATGTGCAGGGATCAGCTGGTCTGAAAGTCTGCCCCCATGCGGCTTTGCCATCAGACATGCACTGGGATGTAGAGCAGGAAATCGAGTTCTGCATCCCTGTGCATGTCTTCTGGGAAATCTGTGCCTGGGGAGGCTTTCAGACCAGTCAATCCCCGCACTTATCGTGGCTGTGCATTCCCCCCCCCACACACACACCGCAGCCAGAATATATGCACAAGGGGTGGGGGATGTCTGAAAGTGGCCTGTGTGTGTGTCTTTTCCCTGGGGAGTCATGGTGTGCCCAGAAGGCGTGAAGTCTATATTTTGGTGGAATTACTACCTTTCCTTGGTGGTAGGATAATCCTTCACTTGTTGATACTGTTCTTTTGGTAATTCAGCATGACTCACCTGAACGAGTTGTCCAAGTGATGGGAAGGTGATTGCAAAAGCCGATGGCGGCAAAAGGTGACCTGCAACTTCCTCCTGGCTCTCATCGTTGATGTAGCACCTGCAATCATATTACTGGATCATATTACTGGATCCTGGTCAATATCGGAAATGAAAAGAAAAATGGAAGAAGAAGACAGTCCATTGGGCATGTCGAGCATTAGAGATATGCGCTGTCCGCATATACGTTAGGTTCTTATGATCAGTATATATCAGAATGGGATGTTCTGCCCCTTCTAGATAGTGGGTGTTTTTACACACACATTTCTCCTGGATATTTGCTGTTACATCCTGAACTTTCTGTGTGTCTAAATCACTCACCCAGATCTTAAACATCCAGATCTTTGGACTTCTGCATAGAACTTCTCCCAGAACTTTTGTATGTAAAAAGTTCTCCTGGTAAACTGCTTTGCTCCAGGCAGCTGTGATCACTTGGTTTCCATGGCAGCCTGTTAGGAATGGGCGAATGCGGTTCAGAAGTTCAGAGTTTGGCCCGAACTTGGCCTGTTCGGCCAACCGAATCCGAATCCGAACATGAACCAACTGAACCAAACTCAATTCTGGACGTCGAAATGACCGAACAGTTTGGTCAGTTCGGATCGCATTCGGGTGAGTTCGGGTGGCAAAAACATGTCACTGGAAGGCAAAACGTGACAGGGAGGGGGAGTCAGCTGAGGAGCAGATTTCCAAGCACCAGGGGTGGAGAGGATTAGAGTAGCAGCCAGCCTGCCGAATCACCATCCCTTTTCGCCTCTGACCACTGGCTTTGCAGTCTGCAGTTNTGATTGCCTCCCCCCTTCCCAACACCTTCTGAGCTAGTCACTGTTCCTGAACAGCAGGCGTTTCAGAAGGCTCCCTCTCTCCCAGCAGTTTTTGTTCCTTCCTATTCCTAATCCATTGCCATCCTCCTCCTATTTCACCCATCCAACCCATTTACCTCAATATTATCATTTATTTAGATTATATTAGATAGATGTAGGTGTTATTTTTTGTTTTTACCCCTCCCTGTGTTCAATCTTCCTTCCTCCCGCCCCCCTCCATTGAATCATTTCCCTCTCCCTCTTTTCCATCCCTGATTCCCTTCCCGTTTTACATTTTTGATTTATTTAAGGTAGGATTATTATTAGATTGATTTTCATTTCAATTTTGTACCCCTCCCTGTGTTGTTTGTTTCCCCCTGTGTAATGATAGATAGATAGATAGATAGATAGATAGATAGATAGATAGATAGTAGTTATAGTTTAGTTATAGAGATAGATAGAGATATAGTGTTTTTGTAGGACAAGGCTTTTGTAGTTAATTATTAGACTCTTCCATTTAGTTCAATAGGTTTTAGAATAGTTAATAGCAGTTAGATTTAGTGTAGAGATAAATATATATATAAAAAGAAACAGCCACTCCAGCCCCAGGACCCACCATGAGGGTTCTGGGGTCTACATTACTGGTAGGGAGGGCTGTGGCCAATATCTGGAAGCTGCCTGCCACTCTAGCCCAATGCCAGGACTTGTGCCCTGTCATTCCACTCACGGGACGCTGTCATTCCACCTTTTCTTTATGAGTTAGCAACCTGCTGTTCATGGCGAAAGCGAGATAGAGAGAGATAAATAAGAGACAGAGAGAAAGTCTCCCCAGTGCTAGAAGGAGAGAAAGGCACAACCTCAACCATGCTGTGTCACCTGCACTATATATCCAGAGAGAGAGAGAGAGGCTCCCCGCTAGAAAGATGGAGAGATGGGGGTGGAGGGGGAGACTTGTATCCAGCTCAAGCAGCCTGCCCGTGACTGCTGCCAGGGAGCCTGTCTCTCTTTGGGTATTTTCAGATGTTACGAGATCACATTCAACCACAGTGTACCACGGTCAATTTCGCTGCGGGGCCAAAGCACCCTGAACGTCTGTTCGGTGACCGCCAGATGTTCACCACGGTCAATACCCACATGGGGTCAATTTCAACCACGCTTCCAGAGCTCCCCGCCGGACAATCTCCGGAAGTGTGGTCAAAGAGATTCCCGGCGAGAACCACCAAAACATAATGTCTGGATGGCAATCACCGGCCGGAACCAAAGAAAATGATCCCCAGCCGGGGACAAAGCCTGCACATCACTGCCAGGCAACCAGCAACAACACAGGGTGATTTCAGATGTTACGGGGCCCGTTGGCCCAGTACCGAAATCACCCTATTCATTCCCCGCCGGGGTCACCCCGTAACGCCACAACAGACGTGCCGGGGGGATCCCGGCGGGGAATGTGGGAGGGGGCGGGGCCGCACGGCGCAACATGCAGCCGCACGGCCCCGCCCCCTCCACGCACCCCGCCGCCCGCCCTCCAGGGAGACGGGCGGGCGGCGGGGCCACTGCGGCCGCCGCGTCGGGCCGGAAGCGCCATGGCCTGGGATCCCACCGGGGATCCCGGGCCGTGGCAACCGGCCAGACATTACTTTTTGTTGGTCCCTGCCAGGGGTCCGTTTGACCACGCTTCCCAGGACATTCCCCCGGCTAGCCCGGGAAGCGTGGTTCAAATTGACCCCATGTGGGGATTCACCATGGCGAACACCTGGCAGCCTCCAAACAGACGTTCGAGACACGGTGACCACAGGTGGGTATTCACCGTGGTTCACCATGATCTCGTAATGTCTGAAAATACCCACAGTCACCAGAGGGAGATTTAAAGGGAAACCCGCAGCAGGGCAGAGTGGCGGGATGGAGCGAGGAGGGAGGAGGAGGAAGAGAGCGGCAGGAGAGAAGGTGAGGGTAGAGGAGGCAGTGGCAGTGGCAGTGGTGGAGGGAGTGCAGGTGGAGGAGGGGGAGGGTGCACATGTACACACAGGTGAGATAAACTGTGGTTGCACTATATTACCTCCCGTGCCCATTATTGGGGGACAGGGGTGGGGTGGTGGGGTACCGGACCCCCTCCCATGTTGGGGCCAGCCCAGGAAACCCCCGGGGGTGGGCCAGGGTGGTTCAGCCTTCACACCTCGGCCTCCCAGCTGATATGCCTCGCCCGGGAGTCCCAGATGCGCTTGGCATAACGGTACTCCCTGGGGTTCTTGGCATTCACGTACAGGGGCACCGGACCGGGGGGGGCGGTTGGACTCGGGGTATTCCAGGACTACCCACATGGTCTCACACACATTGTGGAGCACACAGTAGGCACCGATCACCAGGGCGAGGTCTCCACAGTGTAGTCTAGCTGCCGAGCGAGGCTCCTCCAGCGCTGCTTGAGGGCTCCGAAGGCTCGCTCCACCACGGTCCTGCTGGAGCACAGGTGGGTATTGTAGTGCTCTACAATACCCACCTGTGCTCCAGCAGGACCGTGGTGGAGGAGGTGCTCCTCCACAGGGTTGTGTGCGACTGGGTAGACCTTCATTAGTCACCGGGTGAGGGGGTAGGCAGGGTCACCCAAGATACAGGTGGGCATCGGGACCCCCTCATTCCAGGTCATCCCCATGTCAGCAAAGTCCCCCCGGAACATCCAGGCATAGAAGGGGGAGATGATCATGATCCGGGCATCGTAACTGCAGCTGGAGTTGCCAGTGAAGATGTCGACGAACCGGCCCCGGTGATCCACAACCGCCTGCAGCTTCAGGGAGCTGCCTGTTCACATACTCTGAAGCCTCCCCTGCGAAGGGGCGGAGGATCTCTATGTGGGTGCCGTCCACGACTCCCATGCAGTTGGGGAAGCCTCCGGCCATGAATTCTGCCATCACAGCCCCCTGGTCCATCAACTGGATCATTCTGTCCAGGAGCACACCCTCCACAGCCTCGCACACATCCCAGAGGATACAGGCAATGGTGCTCAGGCCTACCCCGAAGTGCTGGGAGATGGACCGGCAGGAGTTGGGTTTAGCTAGGGCCCAGATCCCTATAGCCACCTGCTGGACCATGGGGATGGGGGTCCTCATGGGGGTGTGCTGTCACTCAAGCCAGGGCGTAAGGAGCTCAGCGAGTTGGAGCAGGGTGAGCTTGTCCATCATAAAGTGCGTACTCCAGGCTGCCTCATCCCACTGGCCCAGCGCCCTGGCCCACCAACCCTATACCCGCTCAGTGACCCAAATTCGCCTGTCGGTGGGCATAGAGAGCAGGGCTGCCCAGCGCATGGTCTCCCTCCCCCATTGGAGGTGCTCGCCTGCCTCGCTGAGCGCCACGGGCCATGTTCGGGGCTCCACCCCCAGCCAGGCGGACCTCCCAATGCGATGCCAGTGTCCATGTGCGTGCGGTTGGGTGCACCTGCTGTCCTGGCATGGGGCCTCATGACTGCATGGGTGCGCGAGGCTGTGCGTTCCCTGTGCAGCTGCATGCCTTCAGCCATCAACACCCACCACCACTCCCTGTTTGCAACACCATGTCCTTGCTGGCCTGAATAGACGCCTGTGTGCGCTCTTGTTTTCTGCAGTTGTGCCGGGTCTGCACCCCACGCCTCACTCTGTTGTGCTACAATGTTGCAGCCCATGGCCGCCTGTCCTGTCCTTGGGACCCCTCAGAGTCCCCCCCGGCCCTGGAGGGTATGTGTGCCCTCCTGTCCATGGTGTTATTCTCCCTGTCTAGCTGAACCATGGCTGGTTGTGCATCCACCAGGCTCCCGCTTCCGGGCCCCATAGGGCCCCGCATAGCTGGACCTTCTGCAAGACCATGTCCCTGTGTGACCTGTGGCATACTCCAGCTGTGCAGTTGCTCCTGGGCTGCAGAGACAGCCATTCGGGTGCTTATGCGAGCCTGAGCTCTGGTCTTTGCTACTTCGGCTATGAGGCGAGCGCACGTGATTGCCGGCTGCATGCGGAGACTCTGGGGCTGGTTCTCTTCCCTGATGGGTGCATCCCGGCAATGAGGTGCTCTCATGTGGCCTGGGCCATGGCTGAGACCATGTCTGCACTGTCTGTGTGCAGCCTGGCCGCCTACATGATCTGCCTTGCGGAGGGAGGGCCCTGCCTTGGCTGTGTCCTACTTTGGCTGTGTTCACGGGGCCCGTGGGTACCAGCGTTCCTGTGGGGTGATGTACCACCAGCTGTTGGAGCTGGGACAGCTTCCATGGCCCCCTGCTGTTGACTTCTGCATGTCTGAGCCTACCGCAGCAGAGCTGTTGGCACTGACGGGCATGTGGTCCCGATCAGATGTGCAGTTGGGGCTGTCCATGCAGGATCCCTTCGAGGCCTACTACCTGATCGCCCACCACATGTCCTTGTTGGGGTACCACCAGGGCATGCTCCATTGGCCCCACCTGGTTCATCGGGCGGGGGACCTGGCCCCTGGGCCTGTTGTGGCCCCCAACATCTGGCTGTAAGTCCCGGTGTGCCTCCCGGCCCCCCGGTTGCCTGTCCCCATGTGGGCGCCCACCCCTGCCGGGGGGCCGGTCTCCGCTGGCTGCTCCCTCCTTGATCTCTCTGCCATGCTGCTGTGCTGCCTGCTTCCCGGGGTGCTGCTGCTCCTGCCTGTGGCTACGGGCCCCCTCTGGCCCCCACCCCCCATCTACCTCCACACCCGGTGTTCCCCTCTGTGGTTGCCATCCCCGGTGCCTAGGTCCGGTGCTCTGCATGGCCTCACCAACCTACCTGTGTCCAGCAGTCTGACCCCACCCACCAGCGCTGCCACCTGCGGCACCAGCCCCCCTCTTGGGTGCCTTTGTGACCTCGGAGTTCTGGGGGCCCCGGACTGCCCCTCCTGCCTTTTTCCGGGGGTGTGGGGGTGTCCTTGGACCTACTGTGCTGCACCGGCTCTCCTGCCTGCCCTCCATCAGCCCCTCTCCAGGGTATGGGGTCTGTGTGTGCCTCCTGGACTGTTCCCGGCCCGCTCACTGTGCTGTGTGGGGTCCCACTGTGCCTTGGTCCCGAGCTCCTGGGGCCCCCCATTCCAGGACTGCCTGTGTTGCTGTGGGGGTGCCTGTGTGGACATTTCTTCTGTGGGGGTTGTGGTTGCTGTTTCCTCTGCCCTGCCCCTTTTCAGTTCCCCCCCTTCCCTCTCCCACGCCCCCCCTCCCCTGTGCCCAGTGTGCCTTGTTTGTTGTCCGGGTGCCCATGTCCCCTCTCCCTTCCTTTCCCTTCTGTGTGTGTGTGTGTGTGTGTGTGTGTGTGTGTGTGTGTGTGTGTGTGCATGCCCGGGCGTGTGCTTGTGCTGTGTGTTCCACTGTGCCCCCACTGTCTGTGTGCCTGTTGTGTGTGATACCTGTCCGGATTTTCTCCCTCTCCCCCCTCCCTTCCCATTTCCCTTGTGTGGGCGTTCCCTTGTGTGCCTTTTGGCTTCGGTTGCCCTCAGGCGGCCATGTCTGTGTCCCGCCCCTGCCCGGTGGATTCTGGGTGTTTTGACCACGGCCAGGAATCAGTGTCACGTCTGTTGCACTGCCCTGGCCAGTGATCTGGAAGCCCAATTCCCTGCCGCGGTCCCGGTCCCGTCACATCTGTTCAGGGATTTTATTGACCCCGGGGGGTGGTTGTTCAGTTCACCTCCACCGGGAATCCACTGTGATGAACTGGGTGCCCATAATGTCTGAAATCACCCTTTGTCTCTGGCACACTCACAGAGACACAAGTCCTGCCCCTCCTGGGGGGCTGTCTTCAAGTTGAGATGCCCTGCTGCTGCCTGGCACATCTTTGGGTTCCTTAACTACACTACATGTGGTGCCAGCCAGGTGCTGCTGGTAGGGATCAACAACCTGTATGAGATTCTGCCACCTGCCAGCCAGAAATTCAACATAGAGGGATAAAAGATTGGTCAGGGCAAACAAAGCTCGTAACAACAAGAAATATAACTTTAATAAAAGCATGGTGAAAAACAACAAAAAACAGCTTTATAAAAGGAGAACAGAACATTTATATATATAAAAAACAAAGGAAACTTAACAAAGATCTATGTGGTGAAAAGGCAGAACAGGTTTGTTGGCCATAGGGATGGCCACATCCTCTTGCATTTTTTAGCCCCTTGCTGTGGCAAAATCTACGGCCCCTGCCACGGCCTCCTGCCACTTCACCACCGATTTGCGATGGAGCTCGACCCTGTCAATTTTTGTCTGGAGGTAACGGGAATACACCTTTACCTGGCATTCCTTTACCTCCAGCTGCTTGTATCGGGCCTCCAGCTGGCACTCCATCACCTTTACAGTCTCCATAAAGGCCCTGTTGGGCCTCTCAAATTGGGCCATAATGACCCTTAGTCCAGGGGACTCCTCCTCAGATTCCTCCATGGAATGGAGGAGGGGGAAGGGGAAAGCCTTTGACAGCATCTCTTCTGGCACCTCTGATGTTCCATGGGCACCATACTAGAGTCCTGCAGCCGCCTCACTTTTATCCCATGGGTTTTTTCAACATGGACGATGAGCCCTGATGTGGTCCCCTCTCTGGCCCTTGTAAATCTTTTGGAGCATGTCCAAAGAACATAAAAAGATAGGAACATAAGAAGTGCCATACTGTGTCAGACCAATGGTCTATCAAGCCCTGCCTGCATTCCGTCTCCACAAGTGGGTGGGTGGCCAATCTCTCTGCAGGGGACTTCCGTTCCAAACAGGTCATAGGGTCATCCATTCCCTGTTGTTACAGCCCCCGTGCCTTACCTTGCAGATGGCGTATCGCCGCCCCTCCTTCTCATAATAATGCCAGACATCAGACTGTGTATGCTGTCGCCTGCTGTCTGGGGGTGGCACTGGTGACCTCCACCTCTGTGTCCTACACGTGATGGTGCTGGCATTGGCACCAGCACCAGAATTGGCGTCCTCCGAGTCCTCACCCTCTCTGAAACAGGAACACATAAACAGCACGTAAGTAATATCATGCATTTATGATGATGCCTCGCCCTCTAGTCCTCCCTTGGGGTTCTAGGGATGGCAACGGGAGGCAGTGACCCTGCTGACTGGCATGTGAAAATCCTGCCCTTCCACTGGATACTCATGTCTAGGGAGGACAAATGGAGGGAGGGAGACAAATGGAGGGAGGGAGACAAATGGAGAGATGGCAGTCTGGCACGTGTTTTGGTGGGTGCTTCCTTTGGCTCATGCCTGACTGCTGAAAGAGCCAAGCCTCACACACCCTCTCTCTCTCTGTGGCAGACATCCACTGCCAGTCACCCACTGATGCCCACTGTTTGTGCCTGACTGCCAGTGCCCACCGCCACCCCACCCACATGCCAGTGTGCTCACTCTAAAGGATAGAATTCATCTTGTCCTCAAAGTTCTAGGGAAAAATAAACAAAAATAAACTTTACAAACCTGGGAGCAGCAGTGGCACCCTGCTCTGGCTCCTCTGGTGCCGAGGAGCCAACCTCCTCCACCTCCACCTCTGGACTTGTGGTGTCTCTCACCACCGGCTCCAACCTCTGCCAACTTCTGGCCCTGGTCCAGGCAGAAGTGGCGGGGCTGTCTTCATCAACAACCTCTCTGAAAGAAGAACACAAAACAACATCACATAATATCATGCATTTATGATGATGCCTCTAGTTCTCCCTCCTTGGGGTCCCTGGCTGACACGTGCAAACCCTGACCTTGTAGGGGGCACTCGTGGGTAGGGAGGGTGGCTGCTGGAGGGAGAGAGACCCCTGCTAGGAGGAGGGATTCTGGCACTGGCACTTGCAAATCCTCCCCTTTTTTGGACTAATAGTAGAGCCTGGCTTCTGGGACAGCACATGCAAAGCAATGCTGCTCTTCCAGGGGACTCTTGGTAGGGATGGCTGGCAGCCTGGCAGCCTGGCACGTGTTTGGGTGGGTGCTTCCTTTGGCTCGTGCCTGACTGCTGGAAGAGTGCCATACGCACCCTGTTTTTCTCTGTGGCAAACATCTGCTGCCAGCAGTCACTGTTTGTGCCTGACTGCCAGTTCCCACCACCACCCCACCTACCCACATGTCAGTGACCTTGCTCTAAGGGATAGTATTCTATAGAACAATATAGTTTCAGATCCTGAGAGTTGTTAATGTGCAGAGCCAGCTTGAGGAACCTTTTCTGCAAGGCTGCAACCTGCTATATTGTGCTATAGAATAATAAACAAATAAACTTTACAAACCTTGCAGCAGCAGCAGCAGCAGCTGATGAGCCTGAGCGGGTGACCTTCAGCACCACCCCTGATGGTCCAGCACCGGTGGCATGCTCTTTCTCTTCCACCACCTTCTTTGGTCACCAGTCCATTTTTAAAATAACCTCCCTCTCGATTTTTTTTTCTTTCAAAAACACCCCCGCCACACAGTCACCAGCAAGCACCCAACCATCCAACCATCAGACACACACCAGCCAACACAAACACACACCAGCCAGCCACAGCACACACACACTCTCTCACACACACAAGGTTGCACACATTCAAACTTCCTGTTTCCAGCTTCTGACCCGATCACGCGATCACGCAGCCACGCGGTTTTGGCCGAAACCGAAACTGAAGTCAAACGGCTGAACTCGAACGCAGCAGCCAAACCTAATGACCAAACCCGAATGCGGTGATCGGCCTGAATGAGTGAACCGAACTGGCAAACCGGACCGAACCGAACCAAACGGCCAAACCCGAACCGCGATGTGTTCGCCCATCCCTACAGCCTGTCACATCTACAACTGCGGTTGCTTTAGGCTGTCTTAGGGCAGTGTTTGTGTGAAGAATGCATCCAAGAACTGCCTCAGGGCAGTGTGTGTGTGTGTGTGTGTGAGAGAGAGAGAGAGAGAGAGAAAGAGAGAGAGAGAAATGAATCCAGAACTTACTTGTGGACTTGTGAACCCAGAAGATTGAAAAATCTGGAACTTTAATGTGTGTGTAAAAATGTCTAGTGTCTCCATGTCTCGAAAGTGACTTTAATGGCAAGAAGTTCTTTTTCCAAAATCGTATAATTTTTCTCAGCTGGACTCAATTGTTGTGAACAAAAGGCACAGGGAAACCTGGTCCCTCCAGTATGTGCTTGTTGAGTAAGAACAGCCACAATGGCGGTATGCAAAGTATCTTCTTTCATGATAAATGGTCGTGTACTATCTGGATGTTGCAAGATTGGGGCTGTGGTGAATGCCTGTTTCAATATTTCAAAGGCGTGTTGTTGAGATGGTCCCCACATGTAGGTGTCCCCCTTCTTTAATAACTACATGAGGGGAGTGGTAATCTTGGCATAACAGGGGATATAGTGTCTGTAGTGTTGGAGGGCTTTCACGGAGTGCGGGACTGGACATTGTTGAACTGCAGTTACTTTCTGAGGGTTCATTTGTATAGCCTGAGGCAAAATGATGAAGGCCTGGAATGGGATGGTATCGACATTTAAAAGGCATTTTTTTCAGTTTGCAATATAACTTATGATTACATAGCCTTTGGAACACAGTTCTGACATGTTGTATGTGGTCTTCTATGGAAGAGGAAAAAATCAAGATGTTGTCTAAATAAGCAATAACATAAATGTCCAAAATGACCCGTAATATATTATTTATAAAATGTTGAAATGTGGCTGGAGCATTAACAAGGCCAAAGGACATGACCAAATACTCGAAGTGCCCATATCGCATACGAAAGGTGCTCTTACACTAATCCCCTTCTCAGATTTGTACCAGGTTATATGCTCCCCTTAAGTCCAGCTTTGCGAATATTTGTGCCCCTTGTACCTTGTTTAGTAGTTCAGGAATTAATGGCAAAGGATATCTGTTCTTAATAGGGATGGCATTAAGCCCTCGGCAGTTAATACATGGTCTGAGATCTCCCTCCTTTTTAGAAACAAAAAAAATAAAATAGAGAGGCCCCCATGGGAGAGATGGAATGCCTAACGAAGCCTTTGTCCAGGTTTTCTGAAATGTATGTTCTAAGGGCTTCCATCTCTACTGGGGAGAGATTATAAAGGCACCTGTACAGGGGCTCTGATCCTGGGACCAAGGTTATGGGGCAATCGTAAGGTCTTTGGGGTGGAAGTTAGGCAGTTTCTTGTTTGCTGAAAATATCATCTAAATCCTCATACTGTTGGGGTATCCCGGGTTCAAGATTCCGTTCCTCAGTTACCCCACTGTAAGGGGTCTTGGGTATAGGGGTTATACAATGGTGGGTTTTTTTGTTTTGTTTTTGCAAAAACAGGACTCAAAGGAAACCTTGGCAAGTGGTGAATCTATTTTTGGGTTATGCAACAGAAGCCATGGGTATCCAAAAACCCACATAAAAGATACATATAAAAGACTCTTAATAAAATTGCTACATATAACTCAGTCCTGTAACGACTTCGGACTTTGGCTGAACTGCCTTGCTTACACCTTGGCACGGCACTTTGCCTCCTTCCGCATCTTTGTCACAGCAGTGACAATCAATGAGAGTGTGTGGCTATCAATAAAATCCCAGTGAAGAAGCCACTGGGAAGGAATCCAGTTGTTCCAGACTCCGGTGTAAGGGGCATTGAGGTATAGTATATGTCAGAGTTTGGGAACCTTCTTCCCACCATAGGTTGGATCCAATTTTTCTTAGAGCTATGCAGGCTGGAGCACTTGGTGGGGTGGGTGATCTGAGAGTGCTTGGGGTGGGGTGGGGTCATCGTGGAGTGCTCTGCATGGGGCTTGGCTGTTCCAGGAACACTTTTATGGGGATGGGTAGTTTGGAGTGCTCTGCTGGGTGACATGTGCCATGAGTACTGTGCGCAGGGGTCAGAGACAGGACTATCTTCGATCATTCTGCAGGGTGGGGTTGCTGCACCAGGAGTGCTGTGCAGGGTGGCATGGAGGAAGGTGATTTTAGAGAAGTGCCTTCCCGCCCATTACCCACCTATCATGTGTGTTGCAGGACTGCATAGGTGGGTAATGGGTGGGGAGATGCTTGTCTAAAAACACTGAGTCAGGAGCACTTTTGGGGAGTGGGTCCCCAGCCAGGAACATTTCCCAGCCTCCAGCACTTTCCTCTTTCTCCCCTTCACATCACATCATCCCACCCAGGAGAGGGCCTATGCCTGCTCTGCAGGCCAGGCAAAAGAAAAAAGTGGGCCACATTAAAGGTGAGCGAGGGGACTCCAGTCGGGTTTCCTATGGTGTGTATATACTTGCCTTTAAAACTCTTCTGTACATTCTACACCTCCTGCTGTGAGTGAGCTCTTTTTATTAATGTGGGACCCAATCGTAAGCCTAGACTCCAATTGACTTTGGTGGGTTCAGTCATGGCCCTTATAGAACAGTGGCCACTTTCAAACGAGGGGCGTAGAAGCACTTCCTGAGCTGTGCGTTCAGAGAAAAGCCACACGGGGAGAATTTACATGGTCCCAGAAGTGACGTGCTGCCTGTTGTCAGCAGTGGCGGTGGCTGGAGATGCAGGGCTTTGAAGAGGCGCATTCTGAAAGCCTCATTTTTCAGACTTTCAGAATGGTTGGAAGGTCATCTAGTCCAACTTGCTGTTGTACAGCACAGTAAACAGATGTTTGTTCAGTTGGGTTTTGAAAATATTCAAGGAGGGAGATTCCACAACCTCCTTCATTCCATTGCCCAACACTTCTTACCCATAGAAATTTGTTTTAAATATCTGGATGAAATCTACATTGCTGCTATTAAAGTTCCTTCCCTCTTGTTTTGTTTTTCTGTGAGAGCGGAGAACAAATGTTCACCATCTTTTCTCACTGGCGAGGGGGGGCCCTGGTGTCGCTGCCGCTGCTCATCCCGCTGATCTGCGGGGACAAAGAACAAGACCTGTGAGCACTTTGGGGGAGTGGGGGGGAATTGCAGAAGCTGGCTGGGAAAGCTGGCTTGTCCCCTTCCTCACCCGGAAACAGCCAGGGCTTTAAAGCCTGCGCCCGGCGGTGTGAGCTTCAGGCCGCGAGCCACAGGCTGTGAGCTGAAGGGTCACGGCCAAAGGGCACGGTGCTTTGGGGTGCTTCGGGGCCGCAGGGGGTGGCAGGGGGGATGCTGTTTTATTGTGTGGGATTTCTTTTGGTCAGAGCTAGGGAGGAGGGGTGGGAGTGTAGGAGGGTTGTTANTGGTGGCAGCAGGGGAAGTGCCAGGGGGAGGGGGTTTGTGGGGGGGAGGGAGGAGCCCACACCCAGTGAGAGAGGGAGTCGAGTGGGTGGTTATGGCCCCTACCGGCCCCTGGTGGCAGCAGGATGGCCGGGGGGGTGGGAGGGTGGTTATGGGGGGGTGGGATGGGAGAAGGTCATGGGGCAAACAGCCGGGTTTTGGGGGCCAGGGCTGGGTGGACGGTGGGGAGGAGGTGGCTATAGGAGTTGTTCTGGGGCATGGATGGTATGATCCATGGGGCGGGTGGCTCGTGCCCCTAGGGGACCAAGGTGCCTAAAGGAGGTGCAGATTGCCATTCCCCCACTGGGGGTGTGGGAGGAGCCAGGTCCAAGGTCCACCGGTGGGGGGTTGATGCTGTTGAATGCGAGGTCCATGGTCAACAAGGCCCTGATTATCCAGGACTTAATCTTGGATGGGGCCGTGGACCTCACGTGTATTACAGAGACCTGGCTGGACAAGTTCGCCAGTCCAACTTTGGCAGATCTTGTTCTGGCAGGGTATGCCATGCAGCATCAGCCCCGCACGGGTGGCCAGGGAGGGAGTGTAGCGATTATTTTTAGAGAGGACTGGCCTGTTAGGAGATATCCAGTTCAGGAGATTGTGGGTATAGAGTTCCTTCACGTGTTGTTTGATTTGGCTGGGGGCAAACAAGGGGTGATGCTGGTATACCGGGCCCCTTCCTGTCCGGCGGCAGACCCTTCGGTCTACCGGGAGTGCCTTCTTGGAGGTCCCCCATGTTAAGCGGGGGGCCACAATGGAGAGGGCATTCTCGGTGGCCGGACCACGTCTTTGGAACTCCCTCCCGGAGGAAGCTCGCCTGGCCCCAAGCCTTTTGGTTTTTCAATGACAGTGCAAAACCTGGCTGTTCACCCAGGCCTTTGGGGAGGGGGGAGGGAGTAGGGGATCTTTTATCCCCCCCGCCCTAATGCTTGTATTTAATTTATTGTTGCATCCCTGGCCCTGTTTAATATTTGTTTTAATATTTGAGAATGTATTTTATATGTTTTAAATTGTTTTTATTGATTTTATTGTTGGAAGCCGCCCCGAGCTGTGTTCAGGAGGGGCGGAGTAAAAATCAAATAAATAAATAAATAAATAAAATTTTCTGTGGCATCCTTTCTGAAATTTGAAAACTTATTTAAACATATCAAATTCTTTCAATCTTTCCTCATATAGCTTATCTTCCAGATTCTTGTTATTTAGTTGTTCTCTTTTGAATCTTCTATAATTTGTCAACATCCTTCTTGAAGTGTGGCATCAAAAACTGAACAGTATTGCAGGTGAGATCTCACAAGCACAGAATAAAGCAGCACCACCACTTCCTGTGTCTTGGAAATGATGCACTGTTCAGTGCAGCCCAAAATGCCCATTTACCCCTTTTGCAACAATGGGTGAAAACAGACATGATGCTAACTCCACTTTAACACCACTTTAACATTTTTTATGCATGTTGCAGGGCTACATGGGGCACCAATACAGCCCTGCAACATGCATAAGAAATGTTGGTAAAGTGGAGTTAGTTAGTTAGTTAGTTAGTTAGTTAAAAATTTATTGCATAGTTGAAGCCATCACAATTTAAATGAAATTACACCATAAATAAAATCAAAACAACCTCCAACACCATAATCCACAACATAGGGTGATTTTAGATGTGCTGGCCTTCCTTCTTGACACGGCGTGGGATCAATCCTTCAACCCCCCCTGGAATCACGCTGACCGGTCAACAGACACGCTTGGGGATCGGGGAGGTGGCGGGGCTGTGCGGTGCAATGTGCAGCCACACAGCCCTGTTCCCCCATGCTCCCCTGGCCACCCGTCTTCCTGGAGACGGGCAGGCGCAGCAGCCAATCCAGCTACTGCACCCAATCCAGACTCATGGGCAGAACCACGCTCCAGCCTCGGCGGTGGTAACAGGTGTTACTGTCTGCCAATTCCAGACCGTGGTCCAGGTAACCACCATTCCAGAGGTAAGACCTGCCTCCCCTCCAGAATGGTGGTTAATTGGATTCCCGCCGGGTGTTCACTGTGGTGAACATCTGGTGGGAACCCCTTCAGACATTATGGGATCTCCTCCACCACAGGTGGTTCACTGTGGTAAAAGGGAGGCCCGTAACGTCTGAAATCACCCATAGTCTCCCAGGAACATAATTTCCCATTATTATTTGTAATAAATACAAAGCAGGTTAATAAGTTAACACATGCTCAGAGACAGGATTAAATCATTATTACCCAACTACCACTAATAATAAAATATTCCCCCAACACACAGAAATAAAAGGGCAATAGCACAAAATAAAATAAAAATAAAAATAATTTTTAAAAGACCCTCAGGGCATCACCCGGTCTTAGAATCTAAATACATTCTCCTACTCCTGCTTGGTAAGAGGTGGAATATAGCTACCTGTCTGGTTATAGTAGGAACTTTATCATCTAGGAGAAACCTAACATGACCATCATCAGCTCTCAATGAAGAATGACTAATTAAGGTGTCAACCAAATATAACCATATATCGGCATATAAAGTGCAGCCCAAAAGAATATGCAATAAAGATTCCACTCTACCCACTCCACAAGGACAGACACGATGTAAATATGGGACCCCTTTAAAACGTCCCTCCAATACCACAGAGGGAAAACAATTAAGTCTGGTCCAGGTGAACACCTTCTTATAATTCTAAGTAGGGAGAGAATCAAAATACTGTGCAGGGGATAGACCCACATGTAAACAGGCAAAATATTAATGCCTGGCAGAGCAGGAAGAGCCAATCATTGCCAAATCCACCTGTTGTGCTATGTCTAACAGTCTTTTCCTAAGGGCCAGTTTAGCTTTACTAAACCCCATTATCAACAACACCTCGGGGGAAAAGCCCAGTGAACGTAGTTTAGCTTCAATCAAATAATACCAAGAAGTTGGCCACCTAGCCTTTAACACCAACAAAGACAAAGGGGGCAGCTTGTTTAAAATAGAAGCCAAAGTAAAAAAACAATAGCCCACTGCCAAATATAATTATGGGAATAAATTCACATTCAACTCTGAGTATAACATTAGGCACACACCTCGGCACTTGTAATATGGATCTAAGAAATTTAGATAGAATGACCTCCAATCTATCCCCTTCTTTCAGGGCCCAGAAAAGAGCCCCATATAATAATTGCACTATGCATTTGCTCTTAAAGTCCTGCAACGCTGGAGTAACCAAGTTCTGACCCCTAAATTTAAAGAAACAGGAAATTGCCCAGGTCGACTTTTCTGCCTGGGCCACTGCAGTCTGTGTATGCAAGGACAAGGAACCAGAGGTCTGTAATATCAAGTTCAGGTACCAATAAGTTTTAATTTGAGCAATTTCCTGGCCCCCCATAAACCATTTGTGCTGCCTTCTAGTTTTAGAGAAGACCAGCACTTTGGATTTATCATAATTAATAGATAAAGAATGATCCCGACAGAAAGTGGCAAACGCATCCAAATGGCATCTAAGACTTACCTGTATTACTGAAAGAAGAACTGCATCATCCACATATAAAAGACATGTCACCGGGGTATATTTAAGATATGGAGGATGATTCAAGGACACTGTAATTTGCCCCACAATATCATTTAATTAAAGATTAAAAAGGAAGGGTGCCAGAATACACCCTTGTCTTATGCCCACAAAGGTGTTAATTGAGCTAGAGAGCAAACCCCTGTAGTCCAAACGGATTCTAATGAAAGTATCCTTATGGAGCTCCTTAATTAAAAACAGAAGTCTCTTGTTTATTGAGGAAGTATATAATTTTGCCCATAAAGGGTCATCGTGGGACCAAATCAAATGTGGCCCTCAAATCTATAAAGGTAATAAATAATTCAGATTTGCTAGAGGGCTCTTACAATTAGATAATTAATAACCAGACAATGGTTCATTATGGAACATCCCGATCTAAAACCCACTTGTTCATCTCTCATAACCTAAAATGGACTTAGTGTCATGTCTGTTTTCACCCATAGGCCCTTTTTACATGGGAGCTGCTCATGTAAACTCCACGATCGGTGTGCCTCAACCCGTCACCCACGCATAGAGCAACCAGCAAAACCAGCAGTTGCTCCATGCGTGTTGATGGGTGGAGATGGGTGTGTACCCATCTACATCCTCCCAACACCCACCGCACATGGACCACGGTGCACACCGACCCCCTCACACCTGGCCCATGTAAAAAGGGCCAATGTCACATTGTTGCTTTTTCCAGTCCAGGTCTCTAGTTTATCTAAATTATTCCATATTCTAATCCTGTCCTCAAAGTGTATCGCTATAATGGGAAAAGGCTGCATGTTTCCTGCTGCAACTGTGTCCTCTGTCATCGGGACAGGGGATGGGGATGTCCCATTCCAACTTAACTACACCCTTGATGTTCTCCAAAATATTTGCATCCCCTCCTAGTTTTGTGTCCTCTACAAATTTGATTAGCATACTGTTACTCCTTCCTCCAAATCACTAATGAAAATGTTGAAGAGGACTGGACCTAGGACAGACTCCTGTGGGATGCCACTTGATACCTCCCACCAATTTGATACTGTTCCATTAATTATTACTCTTTGAGTATGGCTTTTCAGTCAATTGTGAACGCACCTAATGGTAATTCCATACAGCTCACATTTCTCCAGCTTTCTTCTGAAAATGTCACGTGGAGTCATCACAAAAGCCTTAATGAAGTCGACGTGACATTTGCTGCATTCTCCTTGTCAAGTAAACTAGTTACCCTGTCAAAGACAGAAACTAGATCAGCTTGACATGATTAACTTTTAACAAATCCAAGTTGATTACTAATTATTGCTTCATTCTCCTTAAGCTACTTGCAAATTAATTGTTTTATCATTTGTTTTAAGATCTTCCCAGGTTCCGAAGTGCAGCTGATGGCCTGTAATTCCCTAGGTTTTGATTTTTCCATGTTTCAAAATAGGAGTTATGTTTGCTCTTCACCAGCCTTGTCCATGAGTTCTTCAAAGATAATTGCTTGCAGTTGGTTCTGAGATTTCTTCAAATAATTCCTTCAGGATCCTTGGATGGAGTTCATCAGGCTCTGACAATTTCAATTCATTCAAGTTGGCCAAGTATTCTTTGACATAATCTTTAATTATCTTGGCCTGCATCCTCTCTGTGTCATTGTCCGTGTTATCTTCATTCAGCATCTGGTTACAGTTTGCCATCTCTGAGAAGACTGAAGCAAAGTAATTCAATAGCTACTTTACAATAGCAATTTGGACTTCTGTGTGTTCTCTTTAACACCACACTTTCCCCACTGAACAGCATGCCCACAACTTCTCTAGTCTTTCTCTTGCTTTTAACATATTGGTAGACTCCCTTCTTATTGTTCCTGACATCATTTGCTAGTTTAATTAATTAATTAATTCATTCATTCATTCATTTCTTAACTGCTCTTTCTTGAAGGCTCAGGGTAGTTTATATAATAAAATATAAATAAATAAATATACATGCATACAATATGCAAAAATACCAGTAAAAAGAGAAACTCTATGAAATTGCCTTAGAGGGATGCTTGAATGATATAGCTGGTTGGATGCATTGGAGCTACCTTGTACTCAATCTGGGGAAGACTGAGGTGATGCTCGTGGGTAGGGGCAGCCTATGTGGAATTCCCTTGCCTGTCTCATGCCCCTGCATATTGATGGGGTCTGGGTGGAGGTAGTGGGTCAGGTAAAGAACTTGGGCATCATTTTTGAGCATGCTCTGTTCATGAAAACTCAGGTGAAAGACATGGTTCAGAGATGTTTCTTTCAGCAACGCAACTTGCATAAGCTACGCTCTTATTTATCCCAGGCTGACCTTGCCACAGTGACTGATGTCCTAGTGACCACAAAGCTTGTTTTCTGTAACTCCCTGTTCTATGGACTGCTTGCGGTGCTTATTCATCATTCACAGCTTGTTCAGAATGCAACAGCATGGCTTCTTACTGGTTTGGGCAGATGTGATCATATTGTATCCACCCTGCTCTCTCTACATTGGCTGCCTTTGGGGCGATGAATTGAGTTTAAAATTACACTGCTGGTTTTCAGGGCCCTGAACAATGTTGTAGGCCCTGACTATGTTAAATCCAGACAAGACCGAGGTGATGATGGTTGACTGGCTGTGTGACGTGGGGTACATAGGGACCCCTGTTACTGATGGTGTCTGACCTCCTTTAGTCACTCAGGTATGCAACCTTGGGGGGCCCTTGGTGCGTTTGGATGGCCAAGTTTCGGCAATGGTCAGGAATGCTTTTCATTAGGGCTTATACTTCTTGGATTCTCACTTCTTGGGTTCTTGCTTTTCTCAATGAGAAACAGGGTTCTTGGTCCATTCTTGCAAAAGAGAACAAGCTGAGGATTACCCTGATTCTCACTGAGAAAAGCAAGAATCTTGCCCTCCCTCTGCACTTGTTAAATAAATAAATAAATAGCACAACCTTGAACTCACCTGGCTGCCTTTCTCCGAGTCTGCGGCTGCTCCAGGATCCCGCGCTGCTCTCTCCGTTTTTCTGTGGGGGCAGGCAAGGAGGAGAGTTCCCCGAAGAGGTAGCTGCCTCACAGTGAATAAAAAATAAAATAAAATATGGCACATGCACAAAAACGATTGCACATGCTGCCAGCACCATTTTGGGGAAGGGCTGTGCATGCATAGAGCATCCATGGTGACCATTTTGTGTATGCGCAGACTGATTTGGATTTTTTCTTGAGGTTCTCGCAAGACCTCAGAATGTTACCGAGATCTTGTCACGATCTCAGTAAGATTTCTTGATTCTCACGAGAACTGGAAAAGGTTCTCAATCCAACCCTGCTTTTCACTAAGTTCATTTTATTTATTTGTTTATATTATTTAATAATTTATATCCCACACCCTTCTGCTCAGGGTGGCTAACAAACTACAAATTAAAAATATAAAATACAATAATATAAATAACAATAAATACAAAAATATAATAAAAACCATCAAACATAGTGAGGAATAAAAGTAACAAAAAAAACCTTCCTTCCCTAATCCTCAACCCCCCACCTCTTACCCATCCCCCTCACCAAAAGTGTGGTGGAACAGCCAGGTCTTGCATTGATATTGAGAGGAGATTGCCATTCATCTGATGAGAAGGCAGCAAAATTTTTTTATTAGACTCAGACTTGGCCACCCTTATCCATGCCTTCATAACCTTGAGGCTAGACTATTGCAATACACTCAGGGTAGTTTATATAATAATTGTTTTTTATTAGACTCGGACTTGGCCACCCTTGATGACTGTTCAGAAGCTTTGGTTGGTGCAGAATTCAGAGGCCCACCTTCTGTTTGGGATGGGTTGCCCGGAGCACATTACACCAGGGCTCTGGAGTCTGCACTGGCTGCTTTCCAGGCACAATTCAAGGTGCTGGCTTTGACCTAGAAATACCTAACTAGCTTGGGCCCCAGGTATCTGAAAGACCACCTCTTCCTTTTATGTTTTGTTGAAACCTCCAAGGTTGGCTGCGGCCGCCCTCTTGTGAGTACCAGCTGCCCGTGAGGTTCGTATAGTGTGGGCATGCAGAGAGACGCTCTCAGTGGCTGATCCACAATTATGGAACTCTCTCCCCTTGGAGATCCACCTGAACTCAAGCCTGCTTACTCTTTTCGGAAGAGATGCAAGACTTTTTTCTTTGGTCAGGTGTTTGGCAGGCTGGGATAAGGTTGGGTGGGATGAGGTGGAGGGCTTAGGGAGAGGGTTGGTGGGTGGGGTTTAAGGGTTTTTAAAATCACTTTTATTTTATATGTGTGTGTGTTTTATATTTATATAGCTTTTTAAAGCTGTCCTGAGCCCTTGAAAGTGGGATAAAATGGAATGAATAAATAAATAAATATTTGAGATCTGCTCCTGGAGTCTCACACTGATGGTTATCTGCACTCAGAAACCACCCAGTGTTTGGGGATCCTGCTATTGCATCATACGTCAGAGGACAATTGGGCTTTTGCTGTGGTGCCCCCCCCATGGAACTTGCTCCCTCCAGACATCCATCTTAGTTCCTCCCTCTTTACCTTTAAAAAACTCCTAAAGACTCATCTGCTTTCAGGATCCACTGATGGTTCCCCTTAAGGCCTGTTGTCCTTCCTCTGTTTCCTTCCCCTTTTTAACTGTTTTTACATAAGCTGATATTTTAAATGGATTTAATATATTGTATTTTATCTTGTAAACCACTCTGAGCACCATTTGGTGGTGGAGCACTCGAAAAGTAAAATGGATCGTTATTAAAGCTATTCCCCTAAACCCTCCCCCCACCTGAAAAAAGGCCTGATCAATAGGTCTTACATTGCCTCAGGCTTGGGTTTGACAAACTTCCAGGGGAAGGGAGCTGCAAAACTGTGGAGCAGCTGCCATTATAATATAGGAAGTGCCATTTTCTGGGACAAACCAGCATCCTGTCTCTGACAGCAGCCAACCTCACTTGCCTCAGGAGGTACGCAGCAGGTTACAATGAAGTAATTCATTTCCTTCCCCAGCTTTCAGTAGTCACGGGTATTTATTTATTTATTTATTTATTTATACTCTGTCCCTCCTGCCAGTTCAAGGTGGATCACAACTAGCAATAAATAGCCACTTACAATAAAAATAGTAAAATATATATTTAAAAAGTTAAAAAATAATTCAGTAAATAGAAACAACTATAAAATGTGTGAAGAAAACATCCCTCCCTCCCCGTAACCTTCCCCCTCACCAAATGCCTTGTACCTCTGACCAACTCAACTAGTAGCCCTTAATGGACCTGGCTTTCAAAAACTCATCCTGTCCCTTTATGAAGCCTGCGACACCTCTGGCCTGGACAACATCCACTGGAAATGAGTGCCACAATTGTATTTTATGGTGGGTCGAATACTAGTTCCTTTTATTTGTTTTAAAACTGCTCCCTGTTAACTTCATAGAATGACCCCTGGTTCTGTTGTTTTTAGAAAGAGTAAATAAACAGCAGCTTCCTATTGACCTCTTCCACTAAGAATGCTTCTTTGTGATCCCGTGCTGTGGTGCAGTGATGGCATTTTCAAAAGGGTGCTGAACTACTATCAGTAATATATGAGTTAACACCAATTTTTAAAAAGGGCTCCAATGTGACCCTGGAAACTACAGACTGGTAAACCTGACATCAGCATTGGGCAAACTGGTGGAGACCACTGTTAGAAACATAATTACTAGGCATATTGACAAACATGATTGGATGGGTAAAAATCAACATAGCTTTAGCAAAGAAAAGTCATACCTCACTATTCTATTAGAATTGTATGAGTACATCCACAAGTACGTGGATAGGGGTGGTCTGATTCATATAGTATATTTGGATTTTCAAAACTCTGTTGCCAGGGTCATCCACCTCACCCGTCGCTTCGACTACACGCAGCCCCTCCTCTCCTCTCCTTTCATCACTGGCTGCCCCTTCCTGAATGAATCCTGCACAAGCTCCTAGTCTTCACCTATAAAGCTCTTCACAACCTTGCTCCCCTCTACCTCTCTGTGCTAATTTCCCTCTATACTCCAGTCAATGAACTCCGCTCCTCCTCTGTCCCCTCTCTCACACTCCCTCGCCTCCCCTGCTCCCCTAACCACCTATGTCCCTTCTCCCTAGCTTCCCCCCATGCCTGGAACTCCCTACCTGCCCACATCCACCTCACCCCCTCCCTTCTTACCTTCAAATTCCTCCTCAAGACCCACCTCTTCCGCTCTGCTCTCCCCGACTTCTCGCTCCCCTCACCTAACTCCTGCTGATCCCCTCCATCCAGTACAATCTGTTACCTGAGCTCTGTGTACTCATATCCTCACCACACAACCAGCCAGCCATCATTCTCGATGTAACCAAGCCAAACGCATTCACCTGGGACCTCGCATCATTGTGAAAGTTACACTCCTTATCTCTCCCTCTGTTCCCCTTCCTTCATCTGCACCCCCACCCCTCTCTGTCTATCAAACTGTAAGTCCTAGGGTAGGGACCGTGTCTATTCCATTTCTTTGTAAAGTGCCAGGTACATTGCTGATGCTATATAAATGCTTGCTAATAATAATAATAATAATAATAATAATAAATTTTTAAAAAGCATTTGACAAGGTCCTTCACCAGAGACTCTTGAGCAAATTAAGTAGTCAAGGGATAAGAGGAAGAGTCCTGTTATAGATTGGTACATGGTTAAAAGATGGTAAACAAAGTGTAGGAATCAAGGGTCATTTTTCCAGCTGGAGAGGAGTAGATAGTGGGGTGCCTCAAGGGTCATTACTGGGACAAATATATTCATTAATGACCTGGGAAAAGGGGTAGAGTGAGGTGGCTAAATTTGCAAATGACATCAAATTATTCAATAGGGAGTCAGAAGGCACTCATATCATTTTTGTTTTAGTTTTAATTTACAAAAACTCTGTCGTGGGGGGGGGCATGTTTCATAAACAAACCTACTTTTCATTCCCCCCCCCCTGGTTGATTTATTAAAAATTAATAATAAAAACCTCACTGTACATGTGCAAATGGCTGCAGGGCCATTCTGCACATCTATAGCCCTTTCCCAAAATCATGTTGATACTGCTGGCTCCATTTTGGGAAAGGGAATGGTCTGGCTGTCATTTGTACATTTTAAATGCTTTTGTGCAGCTTTTAAACAACATTATTTTAAACAAAAACGGATGAAAGCAAATGATCCTTTGCATATTCAGCTGTTTTTGTAACATTAGTTATTAACATATATGGGCCTCCATTCATTTTCATAACTAATAGAAAAAGTTATGGATGCACAGCACACCTATTATTCAAGGTAGTTAAGACCCAGGCAGACTGTGAGGGATCTTGCACAACTAGGTGAATGGATATTAAGATGGCAAATGGGATGCAATATTGATAAGTGCAAGGTGAAAAATAATTCTGACTATACTTACATGATGCTTGGTTCTAATCTGGGTTCAGGAGAAGGAACTTGTAGTCATTGCAGCTAGTTCCTTGAAGACATCAGATCGGTGTGCAAAAGGAATAGAGACTTTCCTTCTTATTATAATGCAGCTGTATAAATCTCTGGTATGACCCCACCTTGCATACTGCGGTCACCCCATCTTAAGAAAGGTATAATACAAATACCCACAAAAGCTGATATATTTATCAAAATTGTGTATTTGTTTCAGCTCTAAATAATGATGACAAAGGGTCTGGAAAGCAAGTAATATGAGGAAAGGTTGAAGGAACTGAGTAGGTTTATTCTAGTCAAGAAAGATTAAGGGGTGACTTGATTGCAATTTTCAAATTAAGGCTGAAACACATAGTACAAAATTTATTCGCAAGTATGTCTGAGTTTCCGACAACTGACTCCAAGTGTTCAGCTGGTCCTCAGAGACTCAGATGAATACTCAGCACTCAGTAAAATAAAACTGGAGTACAGAGTAATTTCCGAATACCGAGTACCAAATCACCTTGTATAGTGGCAGGAAAAGCCCCTTCAGTTGGTCCAAGTACCAGACTGAGTACCGAATACCAATTACTGAGTACCAGGCCAATTACTCAGCTCCTCGGTAAAACTGATTTGGATGCCAAGATACTCGTTAAAAAGGAACTAAGTCATTTTGAATCCCGAGTTTCAGCACTACTTCAAATATCTAAAAGGCTGCTACAAAGAAGATGGCAAGGAACGACTCTTCATTGCTACCGAGGACACGACTAGGAATAATGGGCTCAAATTACAAGAACCTCGATTTTGGTTAGATATCAGGAAAGTTTCCTAACAGTAAGATAATGTAACAACTTGCCTATGGAGGTTGTAGCCTCTCCATCATTGAGAACTGGCTTGGGGATGTTGTAGCTGTAGTCATACTGCATCCAAGCGGGGGGTGGGGGAGGGTTGTTTTGAGTAGATGACTGTTGAGGGACCCTTTCAACTCTGACATTCTTGAGTCTAAGGCTGGCTAGAGCTGAAATGAATACCCACAAAAACAGGTATTTGGGGGTGTTTAGGGTAATTTCAGGCACCCCAAAATCAAAGACCCCAAATTTCAGTTTTTAGGGTACTCAGATGGTATCCAGGTGCTGATCCAGGTACCCAAAATAGTACTCAGTGTTTTGGGGTTTTTTTGTATTACAGCTACTAAATCAGGTACCCATTTTGCTGTAGCTGCAAGCCTTTCTTTCAGACTCAGACCTGATCACCATCATCCATACCTTCATAACCTCAGTGTTAGGCTACTGCTAGACTACTGATTGAGGGGGCTGGAGCTCAGCAGGATGTACCCCTTCTGACAGGGGTGGGTTGCTGGGTAAAGATTACATTAGTGCTCCAGAGTCTGCACTGGCTGCCAAAACTGGTGTAGGCACAATTCTTGGTGCTAATTTTGACTTGGGCCCTACATATCTAATTGTCCACTTTCTCCTTTATGTTCCACAATCCTTTATGTTCCATTACAATCCCTAAGGTGAAATCATTGCACCAACAACATACATCAAGGGCATGCAGAGAGGGAATCGCAGTGGAAAGTACAGGAATCCTGGAAACTACAGACCAGTAAGCTTGACATCTGTGTCGGACAAAATGGTGGAACTATCATTAATGGTGGATCTACTACAGAATTGCTGGGCATGTTGATAAACATGGCTTAATGGGGAAGAGTCAACATGAATTTAGCAAAGGCAAGTCATGCCTCACTAATCTGTTGGAATTCTTTGAGGGTGTAAATTAGCACGTGGACAAGGGAGAGCCAGTAGATATAATGTATCTGGATTTCCAGAAAGCATTTGATAAGGTCCCACATAAAAGAATCTTGAGAAAATTAAAAAGTCATGGGATAGGAGGTAGTGACTTACTATGGATCGGTAACTGGTTAAAGGATAGGAAGCAAAGCAGAGTATGACTGAATGGTCAGTTTTCACAATGGAGAGATGTAAAAAGTGGTGTGCCTCAGTTGGGGCCGGTGCTGTTTAATGTATTCATTAATGATCTAGGAAAGGGTGTTAAGAGTGAGGTGATCAAATTTTCAGATGACACCAAGTTATTCAAGGTAGTTAAAACACGAGCAGACTGTGAAGAATTGCAACAGGATTTTACGAGACTGGGTGCCTGGGCATCTAAATGGCAGATGAGATTTAATATGGACAAGTGCAAAGTGATGCACATAGGGAAAAATAACCAAACTATGAGTACACAATACTGGGTACTAAGCTAGGAGTTACCACTGAGGAAAAGGATCTGGGAGTGATTGTGGACAATACACTGAAATCCTCAGCCCAATGTGTGACAACAGTCAAAAAAGCAAACAGAATGTTAGGAGTTATTCGCAAAGGGATAGAAAATAAAACTGAGGATGTCATAATGCCTCTATACAAATCAATGGTGCGACAGCACCTGGAATATTATGTGCAGTTCTGGTCGCCCCATCTCAAAAAAGACATCGCTGGACTAGAAAAGGGCAACAAGAATGATAAAGGATGCAGAATAGCTTCTGTACAAAGAGAGGCTTTACAAGCTGGGTCTCTTCAGCTTAGAGAAGAGAAGACTGAGAGGAGGCATGATAGAGGTTTATAAAATCTTGAGTGGTATGGAATGAGTAGATAGGGAATGGTTATTTACCCCCTCAAATAGTACTAGAACTAGGGGACACTCCATGAAACTAGCTGCCAGCAGATTTAAAACAAATAAAAGGAAGTACTTCTTCACTCAATGCATAATTAACCTCTGGAATTTGTTGCCAGAGGACGTTATCAAGGCCAGTAGTATAGCTGGGTTTAAAAAAGGACTGGATAAGTTCTTAGAGAATATGTCCATTAATGGCTATTAACCATGTAGCTTATGGGATGAACTTCTTACTGTCGGGAGCTGGGAGTGAACAACGGGGAATGGATTGCCCATTGTGACTTGGTTCTTCTCCCATGGGATCGATACTGGCCACTGTCAGAGGACAGGATGCTGGGCTTGATGGACCATTGGTCTGACTCAGCAAGACACTTCTTGTGTTCTTATGTGGGGAAGTCTGGGGAAGGGAGGAGGAGGAGAGAGAAGGAAGGGAACTTTCTTCTTTTGGATGTTCACCAAAGCCTGAGCATTTTCTGGGGGCAATGAAAAATGCATCTGCTTGGCCAGATATTCAGCAGGTGGCAACAGGGTTAATGGAATTTGATTACCTTTTACTGTTTACATTTGTATGGGCTTTATACATTTTACTTTACCAGTGCTAAACTTTCAGAAAAGGACAGATTAAAAATCCAAATAAATAAATAAACATAAACTAATTGCTTGCTGTGGCCTAGTCATTATTATTATTTTATTTATTAGTTTATTACGGCACTAGCTTTTGTCTTGGCCAAAACCTTTATAAGAATTAACAGAATACAATACAATAATATAATACTTGGTTCAGTATAAAAGAAAATACATATACAATTGAGTATATTCCATTAGCAGCAAGGACATATCAATATACTCAATTAACAATAACAAATACAGCATGAAGGTCATTCCAATCTGCACCTTGCAACCCATTCATCATTAGTCCTTTATATGTGGGGAAATAATCCCCAGTTTTGCACTAATCATTGTTCTTTGTTTCCCTACAAGTCCCACAAATAATGCGACTGCCATAAGGTCGTCTCTTGCAGATAGGTTGAGAAATAATTTACAACAGTTTCCCCAGTCTGAGTCTCTGATCTTTTTAGTGAGTGGATATAGTCAAGTATTTCTTAATTTCTGATAGTAGGGAGTGTTGTACAAGATGTTCCGTGGATTCAACTTCTCTCAAACTACAAATGCAGCAATGCAACTCATGTTTAATACTAGCACACCTCCCCTCTAATATTGCGGATTGTATTAGTTGAAACCTTAAGAGAGTACAATTCCTCCTCAGAGTTCTATTGGACAGTTTATCAAGATAACCCTCAAAACAGAAGCTGTTTTTCACTTAGCCCAGCCATGGTGAAACCTTTTGCTGGAATGTGGTGAGATCCTCCTGCATAGCAATATCTTTCAACCTAAGTTGTATCATATCCTTGATGGCAGCCAATGACCTTCCCTCAAAGAATGCGAGAGAAAATCCCATTCTCTTTAGGAGATAAGTTAGATAATTTAGACAGAAATACGTTCTTACCCCTGTATGTTCTAGTTCTTCCAGTAAACATTGGACCGGAAGTGCATCATCTTGCTGGTTAAGGAGTCTCAGCCAGTAGCGCATAAAGGCTATCTTCCCAAAGTATTCTATGGGGAGAGTGCCATTTTCTGAACGCATGACTGCTCCTGGAACACTATGTCCTACCTTGAGTAGGTGCTGTAGGAAATAGTTTTGTATCCTTTCTAAATTGTTAATATTAGGAAAAGGTACTATTTCCAAGCCAAAGACCACCATAGAATGGGTCTTCAGCTGATAAGTTTGTAGAAGAGTGGAAATCGGAACATCTCTTGAAATGTTAGCTACCCTCAAAATACTGCAGGTAGATCTTGTTACTTTAGATGCTCTGGTTTTAAGATGCTCACTCCAAAAACCTCTATTGGAAAAGGTAACCCCTAAATAGGGGAAAGATTTAAACAGGACAAAGCATTTTCCCATTATCTTCCACTTCTTTACAGGCAATTTAACTCCCATGACCATTATATAAGATTTTCCACTGTTTATTTCCAGGCCATTTAGATTGCAGTATTCCATTAATCTTTTGATTAATTCTCTTAAGCCCTTTTCGTTTTGCGAGAATAAGACTGCATCATCCGCATATTGTAACATGTGCAGAGGATAAGTCCGAACTGCAGGTGGGTAATGAGTTGCCGATTTTATGTAGGGCACTACATCTGAGGTATATAAATTGAAGATCAAGGGAGCTAAAACGCATCCTTGGCGGACTCCTTTCCTTATCGGGATTGGAGCGCTTAACCTCTCCCCCCGTCCGGTTTTAACACATGCCATATTATTTGTGTGTAATTGCTCCAAACGGTTAGGTAGCCTATAATCTATACCCATGACTTTCAATTTGTTCCAAAGACGAACTCGTGGGACCGAGTCAAAAGCTTTTGTAAGGTTGATAAAGACCACATAGAGTTTCCCTTTTCTAATTCTATTATATTTGCAAAATATGTGTGACATGACAAAACAACAATCCATAGTTGAATGTTTTCTGCGAAAACCGAATTGCTCCTTGGGGATTAGTTCCTGCATCTCAGCCCATTTTTCCAGGTGCTTCAACAAGGTCTTAGCATATAGTTTACCTATAACTGAGAGCAGACTAATGGGTCTATAGCATGCTGGGTCAGAGATGTTTCCTTTCTTAAAAATAGGCACGATCCAGCTAAAGCCCCAAGATTCCGGTATCTTAAATGTCTCATTTATCTTATTGAATAATTTGTTTAGGATTGGGGTCCACCATGTAGGGGCAGATTGTAGCAACTCTGCGGTGACATAGTCGGGACCTGGGGATTTATTAGGTTTCAAGGACCTGATTAATTTTTCTATTTCTATTTCCTTAAGATCGAATTCCAACCTAGTACTATGTATTTATTAGGTTTCAAGGACCTGATTAATTTTTCTATTTCTATTTCCTTAAGATCGAATTCCAACCTAGTACCATTGACCTGCCTACTAAGTTCTTGGCAGGTGCCACTGTCTTCGACCGCTTGTTCCTTTATACAGAGTTCCAAAAAAGATTTCCCATTACTTGTTCGGGATTGGGAAATTTTCTTTCTTTTGTGCTGGTCTTATTATACTATTCAAGATCTTGCCCATATTTCATTATAGTAAGCTGCTTTTTTGCTCCTAAGCAATTGTTTGTAGCATTTCCTTAAATAAAGGTACTGTTCCTTTAGCTGTTGTGACTGTTTCTTCACCCAGGCCTTTTTGACCACCACTAATTGTTTCTTCGTTGTTTTACATTCTTTATTATACCATAAATTATTGTTCTTAGAGCATGGTTGGCTGGGGCTTGAGAGCAGATTCATTTTAAAGTATTCCAAGATTCCCGAGAATTTCCCAAGGATCTGATCTATATTCTGTTCAAGGAGTATTGCTGCCCTCATCTCACTTAATTCCTTTGCATTACAAAGTTCGTAAACCTTACATACAAATTGCATAGTAAACCATTTCCTTGGTACTATGGGATTCTCAACCCTATCAGTTATACCGATAGTATCCATAATAGGTGTACAAACCCCAATTTGTGTCTCTAAGAGCATATGATCACTCTCTGGCCTGACCGTTAGGGTGAAGTTGCTGAACTTCTCCCAGAAACATGGCTCAACAAAAATATAGTCCACCGTGCTTTTACCTTGGGGGCCTACATAAGAATATTCCCCTTGCATGTCACCCAAGGATCTACCGTTGAGGGCTATTAAGCCCAACCTCTGTATTAAGGTCAAAAGTTGACTTCCAGAGTAATTGACTATTTTATCCTTAGGTTGTCTATTTGGGATCATAAATACTGCATCTGGAGGTTCAGCTAAAGTTTCCTTGGTTCCTACCCCTGTCTGGGAATTCCAATCTCCCAACAATATTAGACAAGCCCGTGGTAATTGTTCTCCAAGTACATTAACTTCAAGTTCTAAAGTAGACCAGATATCACCCTTATAATAAGGGGAAGAAGATGGTGGAATAAAGACATTAAATACTGGCCATGTTCCCTGGAGTCTAGCAACCCCACTTGCAATTCTGGTCTTCTGGATGGTAGTATATGAAAAACAAAAGCATGGGGTTCAATGACTAAAAAGGCCAATCCACCAGAAATACGCCCCCTTTTTCCTGTTTTCTGCCCGGCATGAGACTCTATCCTAAAGTTATCTAAACAAACAAATTCACCTTTCTCCATCCATGTTTCCTGCAAACAGATTAGGTCATATTTACATAGGAAATCTATCCAGTCCTTATCAACCAGTTTGGATTTAACACCTGCTACATTCTATGATGCCAAACATATCACCCTACTCTTCAATTTCTCTGTGCCATAATCCTCCCCCTTAACGTCCAAGGACTTGTTTTCTAATTGCTCACTTGATGTCCCTGCACTTTTTCCTTTAATATAAGGTCAACTGGTGATAATATCCTGTTCCACTTGCAGGTGAAGTGAATTGGCCATTATAACATTGTTTCCAAAACTTCCAATCTGCTTTTGGCTATTGATGTGCACTACCACTTCCACATCCTTTTGCTGACCACCAATCTGCTGTTTCTCTGAGGCTAAAGTACCTACTCTGCCCAGAGGGGATCCTTCCTCTATCGGGGTCTAAGTAGCGGGCCGCCGTCATGATTTCTAAATTTTGTTCTGGCTTAGACGAAGTTGATACTCTAACTAGTTCCGGAGCTTTATAATCTATTGCTTCAACTTGTAAATTCCCTCTAAAGAGCTCTAATCTCTGCAATATAGTATCTTGGTCTATTGGAGATAAGCTTTTAAAAATATTGTGAACTGAGGACATACCCTCAGGCTTTGCCTCATCTAACAGAAAGGCTCCCATTGCTTCCACAAGAGTTTGCCTTTTTGTTGCAGTACTTGAGCTTGTCTTAGGGTCAAGTGTGCTTGGCTCCAGTGCAGTTGGTTGGATCCTACGAGACTCCTGTGAAGGATAACAACTTACTTCAAAATCCATAAGATCCTCTTCTCTAAATTCCCTCCTGTCCTCTATACCATTTTGGATACTCTTGGGAGCATTATATGTAGGGCTAGACTTACAGGGTTCCACCATTTGTTCTACATTTCTTCCATGTGCTTCCTTAATGGTGTCTTCCTTAATGTTTCTAGCCTGTTTCTGTTGGATGCAGTGTTGCTCATTCTGTGCCCCAAATGGGGTCCTTTGAATCCTTTCCTCTAAAGAAATAAGATTGGGAGAGGAAAACCCCTGTTCCCTGGGAGGGATGTCTCCATGGGATTGTTGGGCCACTCTCTCATAATATATTACCCTATCTATGGATATTCCCCTACTTTTCAGGTGCCCCCTGGATTTAAAGATAGAACTTACGAATTCGGTTGTCAAGAAGTAGACTCGCAAGCGGAAACCATGATGCCGATATGGGAGATGGTCCACTTTCCCTATACTCCCTGGTCTTATATCTTTATCAAGCAAATAAGATAGATTACCTGAAATGTCTTTCACAGTTTCCCAAGATGGTACGTTACCATTGTAATCCAGACCTATTTTGAAGTAAACTGCATTTCCTACCACGCTCATCACCTGTCGGGAGGTACGTTGCTTCTGAGGATAGGAAAGCATTTCATTCCTATCTGCCTTTTCCTTTAGAGGGCTCCTAGAGTCCCTATTTATATTTATATTCATCGCCACTTTATTGGAATCCATGACTTCCACTCCGTTTACTACAATACGATCCAATTAACCAAGGATTACTCTTAATTGTTCTTGAACTCTAGACAATGAGCCCCCCAAGTCAGAAATACTGGAAACTAGTAAAGCAACCATCCTAGCTATCAGCTTAGTCTGTCGTACCAAAGAGTCTTTCATTACTTCTTCCTGACCCTTTTCCATGTTACCATTTGTAACTGATAAATTATGGATCCCAGCATTTTCATCCTGTTCTAATAAGCCTGTGTCTCTAATGCAGACACAGCAGTAGGCAGGCAGCACAGCTGCAACAGTAGCAGCACTCTCTGATCATTCCTGAAAAATACTAATCCAATTGGCAAGACATAAGCATGTCTTCCAGAGCTCCTGAATTCCTCCTTTAGCAGGGCTATAGTTTCTGTGTTTTTGTGTTTTTTTTAAATTGAGGACATCCAAATTTAATTGAGAAAATGACTTATTTTGTTGAGCTGAAACATTTTCATTTTGGTATCTTCAGTTTCTCTTGGTTTATTGCATTTCCCCACACACAAACAAAAGGTTTTGTCTAAAGTTTTCACATACAAAAGCAGTATGTTTTATCAGGGGGAAAAAGTTTAGACCAAAGTTTTCTGACCATATCTACCTTCTAGTTTCTGTCTAGGGCTCTTTTGTTTTAAATATTGCTATTGGAAGTATAGGGAATGGCTTAGAAACAAATATAATTAAATTTGTGCCCGGACAAACCAAAACTCTGGTGTGGCAGGGTGCAGCCTGATGGTGCTGTGGCCCCATTAAGAAAGCAGCAAGTACCAGTCAGAGGACTGGACAGACTGGGCTGTAGTTGTGGGCTGAACCAAGCAGCTGGGTACGGGTTTGGCAGATCCAACACTGTAGGAACTGGAAATGGCGAAACTGAAGCAACAAAGAAAATAGGATGGCAACATAGAAAGTATGGTTCATACTGGCCCTTTAAGGACTGAAGACTGGAGTTCCAGCCCTGCCCACTCTGGAGATATAAGACAAGAAAAAACAGACTGAGAGGCAGTCAGTGTCTGGATGGAAACAAGGAGGATCTCTGCTGAAGACCTGAGCTGAAAATGAGACTTGTCCTTGGTACTACTACTGGCCCACAGGCAGCGCAGCTAATGCAAACCTGATCTATTGAAACACGGGTTTAGGAATAGCCACAGGTACTCTGAACTGTCCAGGGCTCTAAATAAGGTTAAATGGTAAGTGTGGAGCCTTAAGGGTGCCAGCCCTCCAATGGGTTGGTCTGCCTCTGGAGATTGGTGGATCTGATTGGTTTTCAGAGTTCTCTGGGGGGATATACCTACTGTCAAGGTCAGCAGCCCTTTTGATGACCTGGTTGCCCTGTGGAATGACGTCTTGACCATGGCTATCGACATGATTGCACCCAGGCATCTATTCCCACTGCTTTGTCAGCACAGGTTCCTCTGGTATACGGAGGGCCTGAGGCAACTGAAGGGGGAGGGTAGGTGGTTAGAGAGCAGGTGGTGATTGACTTATGCTGAAGCTGATCTTTTTTGAAGGATTATACCATGGCTGTGATGGCAGCAAAGAAATTTTTCTTTTGTACTATCCTAGTGTCTGCAAATTCTCGTCCAGCAGAGCTATTCTGGTTGGTGAGGGGTCTGGTTAACATGGCCTGACTCCACCAGGAAATAGAGTAATCTAATGCCTTCTGTGACATCTTTATTGATTACTTTGCAGACAAAATAACTTGTATTCACCACAACTTGGGTGCTGCCATTTCAACGGCAGAGTCAGAGTTTGAGGTTATGAAGCTCAGCCTTGTCCTGTTTATTTGGATTGGTTTCAATTGGTATTGCCCACTGATGCAAAGGAGGTGCTAGAGGTGATGAGGGCAACCAGTTGTGAATTAGATTCTTACCTGTCCTGGCTGGTGAAAGCCAACCGGGAAACACTGGGGTGGTTAATGCCTACGGGAGAGGAGGTTGTCTGCAACCCTTAACACTGAAGTCATCTGTCCTCTGCTTAAGAAACCATCTTTGGACACTGACTCCCCAGACAGCTATCAGCCTGTCTCTAACCTTCCTTAAAAGGGGGAGGTTATTGATTGGGAGGTTGCTCGACAGCTCCAGGCCCATATTGATGCTATCAAATTCCTAGTTTTTGTCCTGGGTATGGCACGGAGACTGTGCTTGTGTAGGGATGGGCGAACGTGGTCAGGAAGTTCGGAGTTCAGACCGAACTCGACCAGTTCGGTCGACCGAACCGAACTTCCGAACTGAACTCGATTTTTGAACCAAACCGAATTTCTGAACTTGGATCTGTTCACCCATCCCTAAAAGTTAATATTCCATTTAGTTCAATGGGGTTTGAATTTCTGAACTTTGTTCAGAAGTTCGGAGTTCGGACCGAACTCAAATAATTCAGTCGACTGAACCGAACTTCCAAACTGAATTTCCGAACTGAATCGAATTTCTGAACTCAGTTCTGTTCGCCCATCCCTACGCTTGTGGCTTTGCTTGATTATCTGCACCTTGAGGTGGACAAGAAGAATTCTACCTTGTTGATCTCGTTAGATCTTTGATACAGTTGATCACGGGATGTTGAAATGACTGTGGAACCTGGTGTGGGTGTGCTGGACCACTTGTGAGTGGTTCTGTTCTTTCCTGTTGGGGTGGTCCCAGTGAGTGGTGATGGGCAATTTCTCATCAACCCCCCAGGATCTCCCCTGTGGTGTTCCACAAGGCTCTATTCTGGCTCCTCTCTTGTTAGATATTTTTGTATCTGTTTTAATGGTTTTTATGAATTGTAAACCACCCTTAAACTCAGGGAAGGGTGGCATATAAATATCTGAGGCCACTGGACAAGGTCACTCAGAGATTTATTTATTTTATTTTATTTATTTAATTCCATTTATATGCCGCCCCTTATGCCTACGACATCTCGGGGCGACTTCCAACATAAAATAAATAATATAAAAATCCACACGTATTTAAAATAATTTTAAAATACCCCCATACAAAATTGAGCCCACCCTCTCCTCCTTGCCTCTGAAGGCCTGGGAGATTTGGGGTGAGATGTCATCAATATGCTGATGACACTCAGCTCTACCTCTTTTTTTCATCTGACCCAGGTCCAGCAGTCTCAGTCCTTACCCAGGACCACCTATGGGACACTTCCGAAAACTCTGGAGTGCACCATGCAGGGGAAGCTAAAGGTTGCTTGGGGCAGGCGTCCATGCATTCCCTGGATGTATGAACCAAGGTGCCCACCCACACCAGTAGACAGGTCCCCCTCCCCAGCCCTGTCCACAGTCCTGCTGGGTGCTCTTAGAGAACATGCATGTGCAAAATACACCACCACATTGACTCAAAACACAACAACCCCCCATCTCAATGCGTAAGAAAAGAGCCCAAGCCACGGAGAACAGTAACTTCCTGCGTGTCCCAACCAGTATGTGTCTCTGTTCTTGTCTGGGACTGCCAGCAACTGCAGTGGCTCCTTGGGTCATGGGCAGGAAGGGGTTACTGTTGACTGATACAGCTTCATGTGCCATGGCAGAGGGTGAGCAGTAGAGCAAGGCTTGGGGTGGGAGGTGTTGCTGGGTGGTGGGGAGTGGGGAACAGCCACCCAGGGCCGATCTGTGGTAGGAGGAGTGCATGAAGACTGCCTGTGTGGCTGCAGTGGCCACACTGGGCGACGCCCATTAGAATCCTACCCCACTCACTCCATGTATGTGACTGCTCCACAGCCATGCCACTCAGCAGCCACAGACCCACCCTCAAGCCTTGCTCATTTAAAAATCCCCAACAAAGTCCTTCAAAATAAGTAGCGATGACATTATAGAAAGAGTCCTTCAATGGATAACTGGTCTAGTATAAGCATTTGACAATTTTGTGGAGAATAGAACCATCAATGACTGTTAGCCAAGACAGACAGGGATGCAACCTCATCTCTAGTGCATCCTTAAGACTTCAACTGCCAGAAGCTGGGAGTCAGCAACAGGATATGGGTCATCACTTCATAATGAACCTGTTTCTTGGACACTTCCTCTAAAGCATTTGGTGCTGCCCACTGATGGAGACAGGATATTGGTCTATATGGACCATCAATCTAACTCAGTATGTCAACTGTTCTTAAGTAAATGAGCTATGCTTTCCCAAGTGGTTGTAAGATCAGGGCCTAACTCATTAATTCTCAAACACTGTTCTTGAGTAAGAAAGTTTTTATGTTATTATTCCCTATTTAATATAAAGTCTTGTGAGCCACAAAGAGATCAACAAAAGGAAGCCCAGAAGAGTCAAGACTTCAACTCAGACAAATCCCATAACGTGGCATATCTTGCATCCCAGACAAATCCCATAACACCATCACACAGTATTAGAAGTCACACTGGTATAACTCAGTCTGCATACTGAGGCAAACTCCTGTTTAAACACCCCAAGAGTGGCTTATTTTAGTTTAATATAAATGTGAACTCATCTACATTGAAATAAGCCCTGCTCTGGCCCTTGCATAATGGTATTTGCTAGGAATGGGACTCCAGATGGAATTTCAGTGTTAGTTTTGGTTCTGCATGATTTCCAGATCTTGTTGTGGTTTGGGTTTTTTTAATTTTACTTATTTATTTATTTATTTTAAAAACTTGCTACTCTGCCCCTCCTGCCACAGGCAGTGCGGGGTGGCTTACAATTACTAAAACCAACACATTTAAAATGACACATAAAATGCCTGGCTGAACAGCCAGGTCTTACAACTTCTCCAAAAGGAGGGAAGATCGGGGGCCAACCAGGCCCAGACTGGAAGGGAGTTCCACAGTCACAATGCGACTACCAAGACTGCCCTCTCCTGCGTGCCCCCTGAAAGACTAGGGGGACTTCAATCAGGGCACCCCCGGATGGCCACAGGGACTGATCCAGGAGCCGGGGAGTTAGGCGATCTGGAAGATAGGTAGGGCCCTGGTCATTTAGGACTTTATAGGACAAGACCAACACCTTGAATTGGGCCTGGAAAACTAGAGGTGTGCACCAGGGGCCCATGTAATTTTCATTTTCATTTTTTCATTTTTGTTATTTAAATCTGTCATTTTTGTTTTCATAAATATCAAATTGTCATTTTTGTTTTTGCTTTCATTTTTGTTTTCCATTGGTTTCAACGGAAAAGAGATTTATGGCTGTAACCTTTTTTGTTTTTCATTATATGTGACTGAAACATGGAGGGATTGTAGTGCTAATGGAAAGCATTACATGTACCAAATTACAAAATGATTGGATAAAGCAATCCAATTTTATAAGCAGTTGAATTATTTTATTTTGCAAACATCTTCATATATATTCTTAACTGTAACTTCTTTGCCTCACACTTAATGTAGATGAAACTTGTCAAGTTTACACCTCTTCCCAGATTTACTATCTCTGCCAACTTTCAGAAGGATTGGATTAAGGGTCCTGGTGTTATAAGCAATTAACTTATACATGTATGTCTGACTGTAACATCTTTTGAGTACAATCAGTGTACATAAAATTTGGCAGGGCTGTATATCATACTTTTACAATCATCTCTGCCAAATATCAGAAAGATGTAATAAAGGGTCCCAATTTTATATGTCTGCACAGCATATGCAGAGAAGGAGCCTATGCCAGGGATTCTATTACATGTCACTGTGGTATAAGATTGGTTTGTGATGCCAATTGGCCAGCAGAAATGTCAACCAAATATCCTCATTCTGTGCTTTGACCACCCCAACTTCTCTCCCCCATTTGTTACTGGGAAGTTGGAAGCATCTGTTTAGGAAAGAGTCAATAGATTCTCTTATGTCCTCTGTCACAGTGCTGCAGGATGTGATTGTGAATTGGCCAGAGTGAATATGTAAACTATTCCTGATCATTGGCATTCTATCCCCAAAGTCCCAGTTATGTCCCTTCTATGGGCCACCCCCTATGCCCCCCCCCCAGGGCCACCCCCTATGTCCACCTCAAAGCCACTACAGATTGGTCCTGTAAAGCTGGAAACATGCAGTAATTAGCCAGCGAATGTGCATGTCAGTCTTTTGGGTTGCTCCACATCCTCCCTCCCACTGCCATGCCATCTGCCTGCCACTGACTGGCACTGCATGTGCTGCTATTTATCTGAATAATGGTCTTCAAGGGGACAACTTCAATTGCTTATAAAATCGGGTTCCTTAATCAAATTGACCTGTAGTTTGGTACAGATGACAAGAAAGGTATATGATACATTCCTGGAAAATGTCCTGTAAACAGAATGGAATATAAACATGTTACAGCTGGAAATGTAGTTTAAAGTTAATGTCCTATACCATCAAAACCCTTTATTTCTGAAAATTGGCAGGAGTGTTAAGCTTGTGGAGGGACCTAATATGCACAGGTTTCATGCAAATTGGATGCAAGATAAAGAAGTTGTAGCCATAAATGTGTATGGAACATTTCTTAAAATCACAACATTCAATTGCTCCTTAAATAAGTTCCCTTTAGTTAATTTTTTTGAACCATGGTACACATAGTGCCCTCCATTGTGGGCACAGCCTCACAAAGTTTCATCAGAATTGAATAGGAAACAAAAATGTTATAACCAGAAATATGTTTTTCAGTGTTTTCCCTTTCTTTGAAAAACAAAATGTTGTTTTAATTTCTATTTTCATTATTATTACTTGTCATTTTCATTATTTCAATAACAATAACAAAAATGACAATTTTAATTATAATTATTGTAATAACAAAAATGACCTGCACACCCTTACGGAAAACTACCAGCAGTCAGTGCAGAGAACGGAGCACCAGTGTAATATGTAGGGATGGGTGAACAGATCGCGTTTTCAGTTTGGCCATTCGGTTTGGCTGCGTTCAGTCCGTGTGTCTGGGTTCATGTGTTTGGGTGGTTCACCTGCTTCGGGTTCGGCTGTTCGGGTTCGGTGTTCAGGTTTGGCCATTCGGGAAAAAAATAACACGAGAGCACGGGAAGCCATAATCATGCCGGAAACCGGAAATTCGAGTGTGTGCTGAGCTGTGTGGTGAGTGAGTGTGTGTTTGACTGGGTGCCTGTTCTGTTTGTGTGTTTTGGCTGTGTTTGTGTTGGGTTTGGCTGTGTTGTGTGTTTGGGTAGTTGGTTTGTGTTGTGAGTGACTTGGGGTGTGTGAGTGTTTGTTTTAAAAAAAAAAAAATTAAATGAAGAAGGCTGCAGTTTTGATCCCCCCGGCTGGGGGCCAACTTGTCAATTGAGGAGGAGGAGGAGGTAGAGGTAGAGGTCGCTGCCCCTACTACACCTCCGGTGGTGGTGCCTGGCTCCTCAGATGAGGAAGTGGCAGACTCAGGAGGTGCTGCCAGATTTGTAAAATTTATTTTTACTTTGAGGACAAGAAAGGTTCTATCCTATCCGTTAGAGTGAGCTCACTGGCATGCGGGTGGGTGCGTGCCTGGGTGGTGGGCATGAGTCAGGCACAAACAGTGGGCATCAGCGGGTGGCAGCGAATGTCTGCCACAGAGAGAGAGGGTACTGAAGTGTGGGGGGCTCTGGCATGAGCAGCACCCTCACCCAAAGGGTAAGGTTACCAGGCTAAGGCTAGCAAGGGTCTCCAGTTGCCATCCCATTCCCTATGCACCCCCAAATAAGGGCAGGGTCTTTCCTCCAGCCACGGTCACATCTCCCATCGTCATCCCTAGCACCCCAAGGAGGACAGGATTTGCACGTGCCAGTCACCCAGGGTCTCTCCATTGCCATCCCAAGCAGCACCCCAGGGAGTGCAGGATTTGCACATGCCAGCCAGGGGCTTTCTAGTTGCAATCCCTAGCATCCCCTAGCTTCCCCAGGCACGTGCTTTCTAGCTGCAATCCCTAGCATCCCCTAGCTTCCCTGGGAGGGCAGGATTTGCATATGCTTTCTAGTTGCAATCTCTAGCACCCGAAGGAGGGAGGACTAGAGGCATCATCATAAATGCATGATATTTCTTTGGTGTTCTTAATGTGTTCCCATTTCAGAGAGGAATCGGATGCCGGCCCCAGCACTGCTGCCAGGATCAGGCCAATTCCAAGGACTCGGCGGATGCCTAGGTGGAGGTCACCAGTGGTGACACCCCCAGACATTCGGCACCAGACGCCGGATGTCTCGAGGTTCTACGACAAGGGCAACAGAATCTCCACATGCAAGGTATGGCATGGGGACTAGAAAAACAGGGAATGAAAATTGCCCTATGACCTGTTAGGAATGGAAGTCCCCTGCAGAGAGAGATTGGATGGCCACCCAGTCCACCCACTTGTGGAGACAGAATGCAGACAGGGCTTGACAGACCATTGGTATGACACAGTATAGCACTTCTTATGTTCCTTGCTTTTTCTACTCTTTTTAGAACTGCCACAAAATATTCCAGCAGCAGAGGGAGAGGACCACATCGGGGCTCATCATGCACATCGAGTGGAGGCATGGCCTGAAAGTGAGGCGGCAGGGTGATGAGTCTGCAGTGGTGGCCGTGGAGCCTCAGCAGCAGAAGAAGGGTGGGAAGGAAACCCGCAAATGGCGGCATATAAGCCTTTCCCCTTCCCCCCCTTCAGCCCCAACGTGGAGACCCCCGGACCCCTGGAGGATGCAGAGGGCAAGGCACTTTGGGCCAAGTTGCAGCGGGCCACCCAGGACCATGTTGCAGAGGTCCAACAGTCTTCTGCTGACCTGGAGAAACACCTGCTGGAGCAGCTGCAGGAGGTCCAGGCGGAGCGGCAGAAGGTGGAGGTATACAGGCAGTATGTCTCCGCCGAGCTGTGCCGCATGCAGCTTTACCAACAGGCACTCTACAGGTGGCATAGGGACATGAAAGAGGGGTTGGACTTTGCCGTGCTCAACGGCGTGCTGAACGAGTCCGAGGTTGCCGGCCCTCAGGCCTGTGAAGCACCCCAAGGTCTGTTGCCTTTCCTCCAATTCCCAGGGGACAGGCCCAGTGGCAGCAGAGACTCTTAGTTTAATTAATGTTTCCTTTACATGTTTGCTTTTGTTTTATTAAATGTTGTTGTTGTTGTTTGTTTTGTTTTCTTGTTATATAAATAGTTTTAATTAAAGTTGTTATATTTACTGTTACGAGTCTCGTTTTACCTGTCCAATCTTTTATCCCTATGTGCTGAAGTTCTGGCTGGCAGGTGGCAGAATCTCATACAGCTTGTTGATCCCTTCCAGCAGCACCTGCCACCCCATGTACTGTAGTTATTAACCCAAAGATGTGCTGTGCCAGCAGCAGGGTCTCAACTAGTAGAAAGCCTCCCTGGAGGTGCAGGGCTTGTGTTTGTGTGGGTAGGTGGGACAGAGAGAAAGAGAGACAGGCTCCTCATCAGTGGGCAGCAGGTGGTGGGAGCTGGTAGTCGGAGGGGCTTTTAGTTTCAGCAGTCAGCTTCACCGGGCATCTGTGGGTGGGTGCAGAGGAATAGGCTTTTGGGGAGGGCGTGGGGGCAGGCTGGTGTGCGGGCATCGGGCTTCTGGATGCAATGCAATGGAATGGAATGCAGCCCCCAGTGACTGGAATGATGGGCCCATAATCTCGTTGATGGTCCCTGGGATGGGTGGGCCTGACTGAATTAGCGCAGAACAGGTAGGATTTCAGAAAACTGCACTACGGTGGACCACGTGTTGGTACTCACATACCTGATAAGGAAGATCTTGAGTCAGGGCCTGAAGGCATATTTATGATTTTTAGACCTGAGGATGGCCTTTGACTCGATTAGTAGGGACAGGCTGTGGGCAAAAATGAAGGGTCATAAGATCAAACCGAGACTATTGTTTCTGATAATGAAAATGTATGAAAACAATACCCTCCAGGTCAGATGCTCTAGGGAGGGAGTGTTATCCCAAAGGATTAAGGTAGCCAAGGGAGTAAGGCTGGGCTGCCTTTTGGCACCTGCCCTGTTTAGCATCTACCTGAATGACCTTCCAGTTTATGTAGCTGAAGCCAATTCCCATCCACCCTCCATTAGTGGTCGGCGAATTACATCCTTACTATACGCCGATGATACGGTGCTTATCTCCCTTTCTCGGGTGGGGCTGTGCCATGCTATGCTCCAAGTTAGGGACTACTGCTTAAGGGAAGGTCTCAATATCAATCATGGGAAGACCAAGGTGCTAGTGGTAGGCAAGGGGCGGGGGCACAAGCCCCATAAGTGGCAAATAAGTGATCATCAGATTACCCAGGTCCCCAACTTTAAGTAGCTTGGTGTTGTCTTCTCAAGTGCTTCCTCATGGGGGGCACAGTGGTCTCAGGCAAAAATCCGTGCTAAGCATTCGGCAGGTGTTATCTGAGGCTTCTATTATGGGAAGGGAGGTAAACTACTACTGCCAGCCCTTTGGCTGTTCTGCGCCAAGGTGGTCGGCCAACTCCTGTATGCCTTTTTGGTGTGGGGGGTGGAATATTTAGACCAGCTGGAATCGCTGCAGAATGGGTTCCTGAGGGCTATACTGGGAGTACCACGTGGAACTCCACAGATTTTTTTTACATCTGGAGACCGGGTGCCCCCCTGTTAGGCTCTTTGCAGCTCAGGTCATCATTAAGTATTGGCTAAAGGTTGTGACTCTCCCCCTGGGTGACGGCTTGCTGCTTAGAAAAATCTGAGATGAAGGCATGTTAGCTCCCTGGCAGAAACTTGGAACCAAGCAGGCAATGCCTCTGGTGAAACAGAGATTGGCAGATCAGCAGATCCAGATAGATGCTGGAATGCTTCAGACCCAGAAGGTAAATCCCCTCTCTAAATCACCCTTGGGATGCCCCTTGGAGTCTAGCTATTTGTTAGCTTGACCCAGCTTCCAATTAAGACTGGCATTTACCTGCCTTCAAATGGGTGTATTCCCCTCGGCGATGCTGGAGGGTCGATACCTTGGAATTCCTTGGCAGGAAAGAAGCTGTAAGTCCTGTCTCCTACAAGAGCTTGATTCTAACAATCACATCTTGTTTGTTTGCCCCCGATATGAGGGATATAGACGTGAGTTTTTACTAGCCCTGAAGGATGCTCAGGATATCTCTCCTCAATTGGATAGATATAGCGTATGTCTGAATTACAGGGCATCGAATTTAACATTGATGGTGGCAGTATTTGGCAGCCGAGTCATGGTTCAAAGGAATGCACTGACCTGAATAGAGGAGTGTGAGCCGGGACCTGGCTGCGTTTATTTGGGGGCAAGATGAAGAAGGTGTTATTTAGAAATGGGCTGGGTTCAAGGAAGGTGACGAGAACTTTCTCCCGCAGTATTAATTGCGATTACTGCATGGTGCGGGCCGTATGTAGAGACGCTTTGGGCCATAACTAGAGATGGTCTGGCCGTGTTTGACCATTTAGGGGATCCCGGCAGGTAACTTCCACTGCTGCTCCTTCCCCCCCCCTTACAAGTTAGTTGTGATATGGGAAGGGAAACAGTTGTAAAATAAATATATTGTACTAAAGGTAGTTAACCTCTAATGGTGTTGATGGTTTGTAACTGTATGTTGGTGCCGAAATGCATTGCTAATGACCAACTGCTATGTCAATAAAGATTTTATCATTTATTATTTGGAATTTAGTTTAGACTGACCGTAGTAAGGCAGCCCATGATTAAAGAAGAATTGTATAAATTATTGGAGGGTATTTGAGATCCATAGGTGGGTATTGCCATTCCGGTTAATTATTTTAGCTTGTTGTTGATGAACTAGCTTCTGTTAGTCTCAGGAGATAGGGTGCTAACCTCAAAGGTTATTGTATTGTATTTCAATGAACTAAAGTTTGGCTAGTTGTTGTTTTTATGTATGCTAAGCATTTGTGTATTTTGTACCTTATATGTGGATTTTGGTTTTTTGGCCATAGTGAAAGCTAGTGCCAATAAATAAATAATAATTATATATATATATATATATATATATATATATATATATATATATATATATATATAAAAGAATCAGGGATAGTGGAATGGCAGCCTAAAGCCTATGGGGCACACTTCATTTGATCAGGTGATAGGTGATAGCAGGGCAGCAGGTACAGGGATGCATACAGGCAGGCAGCCACTGGCAAGCAGGCAGGCACATATAATACATTGTGTGCTGTATTCCATCTCATTACAGTAGGTTTGCTGTGTGCTGGATGTGGGCAATGGGCATTGGGCGCATGAGCACAGATGGGAGTTCTTCCTGGTTCCGCCAGGTGGCATCAAGGATATACCTACCTCTCCCCCTCTAATCCCATCTCCCTCATTCTAGCTGGGAACCTCTCTCTCTCTCGCTCTCTCTCTCTGGCCATATAGTGCCGGTGAAAGCATGGGTGGGATTGTGTCTGTCTCTCCTTCAAGCAGTGAGTGGACTTTCTCTCTCTCTCTCTCTTATTTCTCTCTCTCATTTCTCTCTCTCTCTCTTGGCAGCAACCTGGGCAGGCAGACAGGCGCCTTGGCACGAGAGGCAGGAAGGCGGGCTGAGGCACGCTTTGAGCTTGGTGGCAACCTGTGCTACAGAACCCTTGGCACAGACAGCATATAGGTCTGGCAGCATCAGCTGTTCCTTTATGCCATGGCATCATGGCACAGACAGCATATAGGCCTGGCCTGGGGACCATTGGCATTGGAAGAAGCAGACATTGGTGGCCATGGTACAGAACCCTTTGCACGGAAAGCGTATAGGCCAAGGATCTCTTAGACAGTCGATCCTAAGAGATAGGCGAGCATTGTTGTGAAGGGATGGGCTGGTGCTTGGGAAGGGGAGGGGCAGGCAGAGCTCCCCACCCTCTCAGGCTGCATACAAAGCATTATTCCCTCCCTCCCGCCATCTAGACAGGAGCAGTGAAATGGGATGTGTTAGATCCTGGGGAAGATGGTGGCCGTTTACCTGCTTCTCCCCATAGAAGGGATCGGGGGGGATGCTTACCTGCTTCTCCCCCATAGAAGAGATAACACCCCCCATTCCACTCTTCAGCTCTCACTGCTTCCTCCCCCCCTGCTTTACAGATAAGCATATTCCCTCATGTTCCAAGCACAAGAGCGAAGTAGATACCTCTCCCCATAAGGAGCTGGACTTCTCCTCTCATCCTATTGCCACTTGAGAATGTATTTCCACTCCCCTTGGGGTGAGTGGGATCATCCCACACCCATCTCTGCAGAGCTCCCTCCCCCCTGAGCTGGTTGTATATAACGGTACTGATACCTCAGTTTTGTGAGTGGTTAATTTTTATTATATTTTTAAAATACAGTGGATAGACAGTCCTCCTTGCCTGTAACATAGGCCCCAGAGCCCTGATGGTGGGTCCTGGGGCTGGAGAACTTTGAAGGCTGAAGTGGAGAAGGGTTCCATGTAAACATCAGTTGAACATGTGTCAGTCGATCCTAATAGATAGGCAAGCACCATTCGATCTTCAAGGCCCTCACAGATAATGAATTGAGACCCATGATGGTGGGTCCTGGGGCTAGAGTGGCAGCTTCTAGGGTTTGGCCACAGCCCTCCCTGCCTGTAACTTGGCACCAGAATCGTGATGGCCGGTCCTGGGGCTGGAGTGGTTGTTTCTTGGTGCAGTGGAACGACAGTGGAGGAAAGATGGCCCCAATTCCATCACGGTGGGTGCTGGGGCTAGAGTGGCAGCTTCTAGGTTTTGGACACAGGCGTCCCTGCCTGTAACTTGCCCCCAGGTCCCTGATGGACCTGGAGCTGGAGTGGCTGCTTCTTGATGTAGTTGAAGATTGGTTCTCTGTGTGAGGAATGATGGCCCCAGGCCCATCACGGTGTGTGCTGGGGCTAAGGTGGCAGCTTGTTGATCTTGGCCACAGCCCTCCCTGTCTGTAACTTGGCTTGAGAACCCTGATGGTGGGTTCTGGGGATGGTGTGGCTGTTTTTTGGTGTGGTGTAACAATATCAGAATGTGCGAGGAATGATGGCCCCAGACCNAGCCGGGACCTGGCTGCATTTATTTGGGGGAAAGATGAAGAAGGTGTTATTTAGAAATGGGCTGTGTTCAAGGAAGGTGATGAGAACTTTCTCCCGCAGTATTAATTGCGATTACTGCAGGATGCGGGCCGTATGTAGAGATACTTTGGGCCGTAACTAGAGATGGTCTGGCCATGTTTGACCGTTTAGGGGATCCCAGCAGGTAACTTCCACTGCTGCTCCTTTCCCCCCCTTACAAGTTAGTTGTGATATGGGAAGGGAAACAGTTGTAAAATAAATATATTGTACTAAAGGTAGTTAACCTCTAATGGTGTTGATGGTTTGTAACTGTATGTTGGTGCCGAAATGCATTGCTAATGACCAACTGCTATGTCAATAAAGATTTTATCATTTATTATTTGGAATTTAGTTTAGACTGACCGTAGTAAGGCAGCCCATGATTAAAGAAGAATTGTATAAATTATTGGAGGGTATTTGAGATCCATAGGTGGGTATTGCCATTCCGGTTAATTATTTTAGCTTGTTGTTGATGAACTAGCTTCTGTTAGTCTCAGGAGATAGGGTGCTAACCTCAAAGGTTATTGTATTGTATTTCAATGAACTAAAGTTTGGCTAGTTGTTGTTTTTATGTATGCTAAGCATTTGTGTATTTTGTACCTTATATGTGGATTTTGGTTTTTTGGCCATAGTGAAAGCTAGTGCCAATAAATAAATAATAATAATATATATATATATATATATATATATATATATATATATATATATATATATATAAAAGAATCAGGGATAGTGGAATGGCAGCCTAAAGCCTATGGGGCACACTTCATTTGATCAGGTGATAGGTGATAGCAGGGCAGCAGGTACAGGGATGCATACAGGCAGGCAGCCACTGGCAAGCAGGCAGGCACATATAATACATTGTGTGCTGTATTCCATCTCATTACAGTAGGTTTGCTGTGTGCTGGATGTGGGCAATGGGCATTGGGCGCATGAGCACAGATGGGAGTTCTTCCTGGTTCCGCCAGGTGGCATCAAGGATATACCTACCTCTCCCCCTCTAATCCCATCTCCCTCATTCTAGCTGGGAACCTCTCTCTCTCTCGCTCTCTCTCTCTGGCCATATAGTGCCGGTGAAAGCATGGGTGGGATTGTGTCTGTCTCTCCTTCAAGCAGTGAGTGGACTTTCTCTCTCTCTCTCTCTTATTTCTCTCTCTCATTTCTCTCTCTCTCTCTTGGCAGCAACCTGGGCAGGCAGACAGGCGCCTTGGCACGAGAGGCAGGAAGGCGGGCTGAGGCACGCTTTGAGCTTGGTGGCAACCTGTGCTACAGAACCCTTGGCACAGACAGCATATAGGTCTGGCAGCATCAGCTGTTCCTTTATGCCATGGCATCATGGCACAGACAGCATATAGGCCTGGCCTGGGGACCATTGGCATTGGAAGAAGCAGACATTGGTGGCCATGGTACAGAACCCTTTGCACGGAAAGCGTATAGGCCAAGGATCTCTTAGACAGTCGATCCTAAGAGATAGGCGAGCATTGTTGTGAAGGGATGGGCTGGTGCTTGGGAAGGGGAGGGGCAGGCAGAGCTCCCCACCCTCTCAGGCTGCATACAAAGCATTATTCCCTCCCTCCCGCCATCTAGACAGGAGCAGTGAAATGGGATGTGTTAGATCCTGGGGAAGATGGTGGCCGTTTACCTGCTTCTCCCCATAGAAGGGATCGGGGGGGATGCTTACCTGCTTCTCCCCCATAGAAGAGATAACACCCCCCATTCCACTCTTCAGCTCTCACTGCTTCCTCCCCCCCTGCTTTACAGATAAGCATATTCCCTCATGTTCCAAGCACAAGAGCGAAGTAGATACCTCTCCCCATAAGGAGCTGGACTTCTCCTCTCATCCTATTGCCACTTGAGAATGTATTTCCACTCCCCTTGGGGTGAGTGGGATCATCCCACACCCATCTCTGCAGAGCTCCCTCCCCCCTGAGCTGGTTGTATATAACGGTACTGATACCTCAGTTTTGTGAGTGGTTAATTTTTATTATATTTTTAAAATACAGTGGATAGACAGTCCTCCTTGCCTGTAACATAGGCCCCAGAGCCCTGATGGTGGGTCCTGGGGCTGGAGAACTTTGAAGGCTGAAGTGGAGAAGGGTTCCATGTAAACATCAGTTGAACATGTGTCAGTCGATCCTAATAGATAGGCAAGCACCATTCGATCTTCAAGGCCCTCACAGATAATGAATTGAGACCCATGATGGTGGGTCCTGGGGCTAGAGTGGCAGCTTCTAGGGTTTGGCCACAGCCCTCCCTGCCTGTAACTTGGCACCAGAATCGTGATGGCCGGTCCTGGGGCTGGAGTGGTTGTTTCTTGGTGCAGTGGAACGACAGTGGAGGAAAGATGGCCCCAATTCCATCACGGTGGGTGCTGGGGCTAGAGTGGCAGCTTCTAGGTTTTGGACACAGGCATCCCTGCCTGTAACTTGCCCCCAGGTCCCTGATGGACCTGGGGCTGGAGTGGCTGCTTCTTGATGTAGTTGAAGATTGGTTCTCTGTGTGAGGAATGATGGCCCCAGGCCCATCACGGTGTGTGCTGGGGCTAAGGTGGCAGCTTGTTGATCTTGGCCACAGCCCTCCCTGTCTGTAACTTGGCTTGAGAACCCTGATGGTGGGTTCTGGGGATGGTGTGGCTGTTTTTTGGTGTGGTGTAACAATATCAGAATGTGCGAGGAATGATGGCCCCAGACCCATCACAGTGGGTCCTGGGGCTAGAGTGGCAGCTTCTAGGTTTTGGCCACAGCCTTCCCTGCCTGTAACTTGGCCCCAGAACACTGACGGTGGGTCCTGGGGCTAGAGTGGCTGCTTCTTGATGCGGTGGAATGACATCGGTCTGTGCGAGGAATGATGACCCCAGACCTATCACAGTGGGTTCTGGGGCTGGAGTGGCAGCTTCTGGATCTTGGCCACAACCTCCCCTGCCTGTAAATTGGCCCCAGAACTGTGAAGGCCGGACCTGGGGATGGAATGGCTGCTTCTTGTCATGCGGTGGAACAACATTGGAATGTGCAAGGAATGATGGCCCCAGACCCATCACGGTGGGTGCTGAGGCTGAGGTGGCAGTTTGTAGATCTTGGCCACAGCCCTCCCTGCCTGTAACTTGGCCCCAGAACCCTGATGGCAGGTCCCGGGGCTGGAGTGGCTGTTTCTTGTCATGCGGTGGAAAGACATCAGAAAGTTCGAGGAATGATGGCCTCAGCCATCATTCAGCCAATGATGGGTCAGCATCATGGTGGGTCCCAGGGATGGAGTGTCAGCTTCTGGATCTTGGCCACAGCCCTCCCTGGCTGTAACTTGGCCCCAGGACTGTGATGGCCGGTCCTGGGGCTGGAGTGGCTACTTCTTGTAATGTGGTGGAAAGTCATTGGAATGTGCGAGGAATGACGGCCCCAGACCAATTACAGTGGGTGCTGAGGCTAAGGTGGCAGCTTGTAGATCTTGACCACAGCCCTCCCTGCCTCTAACTTGGCCCTAGGACCTTAATGGCGGGTTCAAGGGCTGGAGTGGCTGCTTCTTGATGTAGTTGAAGATTGGTTCCCTGTACGAGGAATGACGTCCCCAGACCCATCACTGTGGGTGCTGGGGCTAAAAGGTGGAAGCTTGTTTATCTTGGCCACAGCCCTCCCTGCCTGTAACTTAGCCCCAGAACCCTGGCGGCGGGTCCCGGTGCTGGAGTGGCTGCTTCTTGTCATGCGGTGGAATGACATCGGAATGAGTGTGGAATGACGGCCCCAGACCTATCACATTGGGTGCTGGGGCTAAAAGATGGCAGCTTGTAGATCTTGACCACAGCCCTCCCTGCCTGTAACTTGGCCCCAGAACCTGATGGCGGGTCCTGGGGCTGGAGTGGCTGCTTCTTGTCATACGGTGGAAAGACATTGGAATGTGTGAGGAATGATGG
>QEPC01014906.1:123511-144284 GCA_003113815.1 Sphenodon punctatus
GCCCCCAACCCCTGCCCCTAGCTCCTGCCCCCTGCAACATCCCAAGACCCCACCTCCCACAAAACCAAGAAATTAACCAAAGCAAAAAACGTAACAGTTTAAAAATAAACTTAAGTGTACAAGAGTTTTCTTAAAACACACACACAAAAACAATTCAGTACAATTACAATTCAAAACACCTTCCACTCTATACATTGTAACAAAACATAAACACCAAAACCATAGAAATTAATTCACAATTAGAGCAATATTTAATATTTTATCATCAACATACATTTTATATGTACTAAATTCCTTACCATACATAACTTCATTGTGTACAACAAATTGTATAATGTCTACACTCACAATCTTTACTTCATTGTATGAACTGTACACAATTTGTATACATATAAATAACAGACTTAAATTACTCTGACACAATTGTTCCTTGTCAAATTATGATAATAAATTATTTTCATAATTGTAAAATGTGCACGTTTAGTTATTAATAAAAATGAAGTATGTTTCGTAAGGAATTTAGTACTTATATTAAATGTATGTTGATGATTAGATGTATGTTGCAATGTATAGAGTGGAAGGTGTTTTGAATTGTAGTTGTACTGAATTGTTTTTTTGTGTTTATTTTAAGAAAACTCATACATTTAAATTTATTTTTAAACTGTTAAGTTTTTTGCTTTAGTTAATTTTATTACAGTGATGGCCTTGGATTGTCTGACCTCAGTAGCTGTTATCAAGTAGTAACATCTATATCGTGCCCTACATAGGGCATACAGCTGAGTGGGAGTAAACAAAACTAAGATAGACATGACTGTTAATGGTCATGAGAGTGAGAGAGAGAAAAACTAGGAAGTAACAGTACTCATTCAGTCAGTGAGTGTCAACGTTGGAGATACAAAAAGTAATCGGAATGTTTTGCATAACTTGGAACTTGGTCCCAGGACCCTGACGGTGGGTCCTGGGGCAGGTGTGACTGCTTCTTGTCATGTGGTGGAATGACTAGTGCCATTGGCACTAGCAGCAGCAGATATTGGTTGCTGGGGAAGACAGTCAGGTGGCATGGCATGATTGGCAGCCAGGCAGACTGAGGCAGGGATCGAGTTTCGCAACCTGGGCGGGCAGGCAGGAAGCCTGTCATGAGAGGCAGTAGGGCAGGTGGGCTTGGGCAGGCTTTGATCTAGGCAACCTGGGTGGGAAGACAGGCACCTTGGCATGGGAGGCAGGACTGATGAATGCTGTGAGGTTGGCGGCAAGCTGGGCGGGCAGACAGGCAGCGTGGCATGAGAGTCAGTAGGGCAGGCAGGCTGGGACATTGGCAACAGGGAACTTAGATAGGCAAGCAAAGACTGTGCCACGCGAGAGAGTGAGAGACAGTCAGTGTCACATAGGCGGGCCGAGATCGTGTAGCCATAGGCCGGCTCACAGGCTTACAGTTTGTTTCCCAATGCCACCCTGCATCCTGAGGTCAGTCAGATAAGGCGGCCGAGGCCATCTAGTGAGAGAGAGAGAGAGAGAGAGAGAGAGAGAGAGGCAGGGCGAGTGACAAGCATTGGGAGGGAGGGAACTTCCAAACTGCATTCGCTCCTTGGCCTCTCCCTCCCTTCTCCATTTCTCCCTCCAAAATAATGTTTATATATATTTACATTTTTTACCTCATATTATATATATCTATATCTACACTAAATCTAATTACTATTAACTAATAACTATTCTAAATGCTATGAACTAAATGGATTAAGTACACACTACTCCTACAAACACTAAAACTAAATCACTAAACACTATCTCTATCACTAAACTAACTCCTACAACTGTCTATTTTCTCTCTCTTGCTCTCTCTCTCTCTCTCTCTCTCTCTCTCTCTCTATCTATCTATCTATCTCAAGATAGATAGATAGATAGAGAGAGAGAGAGAGAGAGAGAGAGAGAGAGAGAGAGAGATAGAATGGGGGGGAATCACAAACAACACAAGCAGCACAATGAGGGATACAAAACTTAAATGAAACCTAAATCAATCTAATAATAATCCTACTCTAAATGAAATAACAGGGGAAGGGAATCAGGGATGGAATATAATATATGGGAGGGGGAAAGGATTCAATGGAGGGGGAGGGAGGAAGAAAGATTGAACACAGGGAACACAAGGAGGTAAAAACAAAAAACCAATAAATCTATCTAAGCTAAGCTAAATAAATGAACGCGAAAATGGGGGAAATGGGTTGGATGGATGAAATAGGAGGAGGATGGCTGGATTGGGGAGCTGGAAAATGCTGGGAGAGAGGTAACACGGCCAAACATGAACACCGAACGCCAAACGCCTAACCCATACGGTCAAACCCGAACCAGGCAAACCACCCGAACACACAAACCTGAACGCACGGACTGAACGCACAGACCGAACGTAGCCGAACCAAATGGCCAAACCCGAACTGTGATCTGTTCGCCCATCCCTACCTTCCAGTGATCTGACAGTAGACCACGTTTTAGCCAGTCGAACTCAACCGAACGCGATCTGAACTGTTCAAAGTGTTTGGTCATTTCGACATTCGGAACTGAGTTCGGTTCGGTAGGTTTGGGTTCAGGTTCGGGTTCAGTTGTCTGAACAGGCCGAGTTCGGGCCGAACTCTGAACTTCCAAACTGTGTTTGCCCATCCCTAGTAATATGCTCCGGCGACCCGGTCCAACTAAGAGATGGGCTGCCGCATTCTGCACCAGCTGCAATTTCCGGCTACCCTGCCATCACCATGGGTAGCCTCATGTAGAGTGCATTACAATAGTGTAATCTAGAGGTGATGAAAGCATGGATGACAGTGGCCAGGTCAACGTATGAAACAAATGGCTGAACCCATTGCACCAGATGTAATTGGCGGAAATCACTCCTCATCACAGCCTCCACCGGGAGATCCAGGCAGAGCAGCGCATCGAGGAGAACCCCCAGACTCTATATCTTGGAGGCCAATGGAGGGCAGACCCCATCAATAATGGGGGCCACCAACTCCATCACCTTACCCACTTCCGTCTTGTCAGGATTCAGCTTCAGTCGATTAGCCCTCATTCAGTCCCCCACAGCCGCCAAAAACTGAGTAAGCACCGAGATTGCTGGGCCTGGGTCTGTTGAAAAAGAGAGGTACAGTTGGGTGTCATTAGCATATTGATGACACCACACACTGAACCCCCTAATCACCTCGCCGAGCGACTGCATATACATGTTGAACAGGAGACGGGACAAAACAGAACCCTGCTGGACACATGAGAGATCTCGGTATGATGAAAAATAATCCCCAAGCGAGCACCACTCGCTGGGTTCATTGTCAGGAAAAAGAGGAACCACTCAATAACAGTCCCGCTCACCCCTGCACAGTCCCGCAGGCACGTCACCAACATCTCATGATCAATGGTATCAAACGCATCTGATAGATCTAACAGAATCAACAGGGTTGAATGACTCCAATCCAATTCCTGGCACAGGTCATATACCAAAGCTGTAAGTGCAGTCTCAGTGCCATACCTCAGATGAAAGCCCGACTGAGAGGGATCAAGAAAACCAATGCAATCAAGATGCCCCTGCAGCTACCAAGCCACTACCCATTCAATAACCTTTCCTAAAAAGGGAAGATTAGAGACAGGCTGATAACTGGTGGGGGAGTCAACATCAAGTGATGGTTTCTTGAGCAGAGGCTGCACCATTGCTTCCTTGAGACAGCCCAGCACTCTACCCTCCCACAGGGAGGCGCTGACCACCCCAGCCAGCAACAGCCCCATTGTCTCCTGGCAGGACTTAACCAGCCAGGACAGGCAAGGATCTAATTCACAAGAAGTGGCCCTGACAGCCCCTAGAACATCTGCCGCATCAGCGGGTATCACCAACTGAAATTGATTCCACAAAACTGGAAACAGCAGAGCTTCCATAACCTCTGGTTCCCCATGCGTAATAAGTGCAGTGTCGAAGTCATGATGAATACGAGTGATTTTATACACAAAATAATCCACAAACATGTCACAGCGGGCAGTAGATGACTCCACTCAAAGGTTGAGGGAGGCCGGACTGACCAGCCCCCCCACAACCTGGAAAAGCTCCGCTGGACGGGATTTTGTGGATGCTATGAGAGTAGCAAAAAACTTCTTCTTTTATGTCCACATAGCCACAGCATAGGCTCATAAAGTGACTCTATGCCGCAATCTATCAGCTTCAGCATGTGAACGATGCCACCATCGCTCCAACTGCCGTCCATCTCGCTTCAGCATCCGCAGCTCCTCGGAAAACCAAGGAGGCCTGCAGAGCTGTCACCTGGCCAGTGGATGCCTAGGAGCTGCTGATCAATGGCCTCAATCAGCAAGGTGTTCCACAGCACAATGAGGTCATCAATAAGACGGTCGTTAAGGACAGAGGTTATCTTCCCCAGAGCACTCTGGAACCGCTCCAGTTCCATCATCCTCCAGGGGTGAACCATCCGAATCAGTTCAGTACCTTTCCAAGGGCAGACATGCACCAGGAGTGAGGTCTGCAGGAGGTAATGATCCGTCCATGACAAGGGCACAGCTAATATCTCCCCCATGAATGGAGCACCTGCTTCAAGGCCAGTGCAAAACACAAGGTCTAAGGAAGTCCCCCCTGATGTGTTGGGCCAATAACCATCTGGGACAGGCCCATGGTTGCCATGGCAGCCATGAACTCATGCTCCGTTCCCCCAAGATCGATGTCAGCATGAATGTTGTGGTCCCCCAAGACTACTATCTTTGGGGACCGCAACACCACCCCTGACACCACCTCTGCCAGAACATGCAGGGAGGCTTCTGCACAGACAGGTGCACAATATACAAGCAGCATTCCCAAACTTTCACCCACCAAATCAAACACAAGGTGGAGACCCTCAGTACCAAATATGGGTTGCACCAGATACCTCCTCACAGACCACCCCTCCTTTAAAATCATGGCTACACTGCCCACGTCCTCCCATCCCTCCAAACACAGCTGATGCTGCATGGAATACCTGGCTGGAACAAGATCAGCCAAGATAGGCCCCAATTCATTGTCCAACCAGGTTTCAGTTATACATACGAGATCGGCAGCATGGTCCAGGATCGCTTGCTGGACTGTTGTTGTCTTATTAACCACCAATCTTGCATTAAACATCAACAACACCAGCACTGGGTCAGGGGCCCTCTGACCAAGAACCACCTGCCCCTCTGCCTGGGGGGAAGTGAGCAGGACATGCAACAAGCACCTGTCCTGACTCACTGATCTCACCTCCTCCCATTTTAGGACCATCTCTCCCCCATCCTATCACAACCCCTATGGCCATGCCCCCCCAGCCGACCCACCTGGCCCCTGCCCCTGCTTGGCTGTCCAGCCCTGGCAGTAGGGGAGACCCTCCCCCTCCCCCAATATAACTTCCCATCCCCCCTCCCTAACCCAATCATTCCTCATCCCTCCTAACATCACACCTACCACCTCAAACATAATACAGTAAAACCCATCATCCTCTACCTCCCCATAACTCCCCCCCATAAAAACACGCTATAAAATCCCTAAATCCTCCCACTAATCACCACCTCCATGGAGCTCCCAGTCTTTTGTCCAGGCCCCGCTAAGTTCCATGCCTAAGGGCCCTTTGGCGCGGTCCTTAGGTGCACGCCTGTAACACACACTTGTGGCACTGCTGACAGACACGCTGCTCTTCAGCCCCTACTGGGGCTGGAACCCTGCCCCAAGGCTGCCAGGGGAAACTCCTGGCCCCACCCCCTCTTCCTCTGCCACTGGGAGGGCGAGGGAGTGTCACCCAACGGGGGCCCAGGAGTCACAGTCCTGACTCTGATCTGGCTCCAGAAGGGGGGGGAAAGCTGTTTCAGGAGCGAGACCAACCAGCTCCCAGCCCCCTGGAACACTGGAGCAGCTGGAGGATACAGCAGCCAATGGGCATGCTGCTCTTCAGCCCCTGCCAGGGCTTGAATTTAGCTCCTATGACCTTTCAGGCTCATCTGCTTAGCATTATCTTAATTCACTTTGCTCATAACTGACATCAAAGTCATCCATAAGGAACATCAAGGTACAAACCCACAATATCAGACGATGTCCTGAGGGATTTATAACTCTATGCGTCTTGCCCTGCTCAAATACAAATCTACTGGATTAAAATAGGCTGAATTCTTCTGTCCTGAGTGGTCTAAAAAGCTACTAGTTTGATGGCTGTACATGGTTTGATGTACAATTCCATTTAGTATTTATAAAATAAATCTGGCTGGAGAACTGCATTGATTTTTTCCCCTGTTGCTTTCTCATTTATTTATTTATTTATTTATTTATTTCTACAATTTATACCCCACCCCCTCCTGAAACCAGCTCGGGGCGGCTTACAACAATATAAAATACATAAAAACAAGTATAAAACAATTTAAAATAATCAACAAGTTAAATGTTTAAAACAGAGCCCCGGGAATTAAAACAGTAAACAGAATAGGGGAGAAAAAAGAACATAACCCTAACCCACCCTCCCCCCACCCCAAAGGCCTGGGCGAACAGCCAGGTTTTACAGCACCACCGGAATGACAACAGGCTTGGGGCCAGGCGAGCTTCCCCTGGAAGGGAATTCCAAAGGTGCGGCCCAGCCACCAAGAATGCCCTCTCCATTGTGGCCCCCTGCTTTACACAGGGAACCTCTAGGAAGGCACCCCCGTCCTACCACAGGAGCCACTCTGGGACGCGGAGGGTGAGGCAGTCCCTGAGGTACGAGGGGCCCAGACCGTGAAGGGCCTTATAGATCAGCACCAGAACCTTGAACCTAGCTCGGCACGCTATTGGCAACCAGTGCAGAGTCCAGAGCACAGGTGTAATGTGCTCCTGTTGACCCATCCCCGTAAGGAGACGAGCCGTTGCATTCTGCACTAGCTGCAGCCTCCGAACCAGGAACAAGGGAAGCCCCATGTAGAGCGTGTTGCAGTAGAACTACAGTAGATGATGAAGGCATGGATGAGGGAGGCCAGTTCTGGGCCGGGGACAAACAGACGCAGCCTACACCATATACAACTGGTGGAAGGCAGCCTTAGCGACTGCCTCCACCTGCCACTCCAGGCACAGGTCCACGTCCAATATTACCCCCAGACTCCGGACCTGCTGAGATATAGGAGGGCGAACTCCCCCAATAAGGGGGGCCACTACCTCCCTCGCCCTCCCCACCAACATCACCTCCGTCTTATCGGGGTTGAGCTTCAGTCTGCTCTGCCGCATCCATTCTGCCACGGCCTCCAAACATTGGGATAGCAACAAGACAGTCAGGTCTGGGTCAGTTGAAAAGGAGAGGTACAGCTGAGTATCATCAGCATATTTGTGACACCGCACCCAGAACCCTCTCACGACCTCCCCCAAGGCTGCATGTATACATTAAATAATAACGGAGACAGAATAGAACCCTGCGGAACGCCACTTGATAAGACACGGGGGCACGATGTCTCATCCCCCAACACCACCCGCTGGCTTCTCCCTGAGAGGAATGAACAGAACCATTCAAGAACAGTCCCGTCCAAACCCCCCAGGTCACGCAGCCGCCTCAACAGTAGCCCATGGTCCACGGTATCAAAAGCGGATGAGAGATCTAGCAGGATGAGAAATGTTGAACATCCTGAATCCATCTCCCGGCGGAGGTCTTCTACCAAGGCCACCAACGCTGTCTCAGTGCCATAGCCGGGGCGGAACCCAGATTGAAAAGGGTCTAGGAAACCGATGCTATCCAGATGGACCTGGAGCTGGAGTGCCACCGCCCGCTCAATAACCTTCCCTAAAAAGGGAAGTTTAGAGACAGGGCGGTAACTGGTGAGCGCATCCACGTGCAAAGATGGTTTCTTCAGCAGGGGGCACACCACAGCCTCCTTGAGGCAGGGCAACAACCTCCCCTGCTGCAAGGATGCATTCACTACCCTCGCCAGCACCGTCCCCAACATCTCCCTGGAGGCTTTCACCAACCAGGATGGGCATGGATCAAGTTCGCAACACTTGGCCCTCACAGATCCCAAGACATCCGCCACATCTGCCAGCGTCACTTCCTGAAACTCCCCCCACAAAACTGGACCAGACAGGACCTCCGTCCCCTCACGCTCTTCCCCTACTGCCCCTAATCCGACGTCAAAGTCGGTCTGAATCCAAGCAATCTTGTCTGCGAAGTAGTTGACAAACTCCTCACAGCGGGCTTCATTGATTTCAATGAATTTTCTCCCATTGAAATCAATGAGAATCAAAAGGGAAAAAAACAGTGCAAAAATAAAATGAAATGCCGGAACCGAAAATCAACCACAATTTTGGTTTACAGTTATAAAACCAAAATGGCAATTTTCAGGTCTTTTCAGCTCTATCGCAAACCAAAATTCCCACCCCCAGTATTTGCTTAACTCTGTTCACACCTTCAGTGCAACACTTCATGATAAGAAACTCCCAGATTAGACCACCAAGCTCCCTTTCATTTGTGATGTAAATTGTATACTTGAACACAACCCCCTCCTGAAATGAGTTGCTGCTCCACTTATTTCATTGCCAAAGAATCAACGTTAGTCAATGACTAGACCACAGTACTGCAAAGCTGGACATTGGGGATACATTCTTAGTTTTTCCAATAGCTAGGTATGCCTTTGGGCAATTTGCTCAACTTGCTCCAGTGTATTTAATCTCTAAAATGTGGATAATTGTGGTTTATATAATCACAGGGACATTATATGCCCTTTTCACACAGACACTCTAACACTGATAAAATGGGTGTTACATTTTATTACATATGTTGCAGGACTGCAGGTGTGCTCTATGGGTGCCCTGCAACATGTATAATAAAATGTAACCCTCATTTTATCAGTGTTAGAGTGTCTGTGTGAAAAGGGCCATAAACAGAGCTGTGGGATAGGGACAAATTTTATTCACAAGCATTTCAACAACTTCTGAATAGGAGTTCCCTTTAACTCTAATATTCATAGCCAGTTTAATTCACTTTATTAGGAAGAGTTTGTTTGAGCATATATTGACTAACTGAGGCAGAATTAATTGAGAGTGATTAATTTACAGGAAGACTAAAGGCTCATTATACCTCCAGGCACCACCATTTGAATTTTTTGCCTCATCCTCTCACCAGCACAGTTGTGACTCACAGAAATGATTAAGTGTGTCCTCTGTATGAACATGAAAATCATGTGGCAAGTGTGCTTCTGATATTGCAGGGCAGCCAGAGTGAGGTTTTGTAATCATAGAGAACTATACATATTCAAAAGATTAGACTCCTTTGGGCTCTTGATAAGTTATTTAAATTACAAAAATATTGCACATTCCCAAATCTTCCTTTATCATACTGGTTAAAGCCTTGGAAAATATTTTCATGAATTAGGAAGCTCCATTAAATGTTGAATCTAATTAAGAAAGACTGTGCCATAGAGTTATGATAGTTAAGCAAATATTATACCGTGTAATTGTAGTTATTCCCTTATGATACCACTGTCAGGAATCCTTCTTATTGTCGCAGTAATTCCAGATAGGGGACAAATTCAACCCGCTACACAGTGTCACTTAAATATTCACCAATTTTAATCTGTTGGTAGAAAAATAATCATTTTCCTATACACCTCTTAGAAATGAGCATTAATTAACTTGACGTTTTGGTATACATAAGTTAGTGGTGGTGGCTATATTGGTAAGGTATTTGCCTTTGCTCTAACTGAACTGGGTTTGCTTACGAGCTTTGCCGCAGACACCCTGTGTGACCTGGGGCAAATTTCTACTTTTTTTCTGTGTGCGCATCAGTTCTCCATCCATAAACTGGGACTCTTGTTCTTCAAGGGGGTACTTGAAGACCTAGGGATGCAATTGAGTACTTCTATCTCTGTAATTAAATAGCTCCCAATCTTTTGTCATTTTCATCCCATCATGAGTTTTAAATATAAACCTGCTATACCAATGATGACTGGTGGACTTTTAGGTTGGTAGGTGGTGGATGGGACCAGCAGGAGGTGGGGCCAGCATTAAAACCTCACACTTACATGATCGGTGGAATAGAACACACAATGAATTAAAAAAAAACCACAGTATGCAAAATGAAAAACTACACAATGGTGGTGGCATGCAGTAGAAAGCAAAATGCAAAGCTCTGTGTGAAAAAATCATAAAGGGGAAACCAGCATTTACTCCTGTAGATCAGGTGCTAGGAAAAAATGGAAGCTCAAGACTTCAAGTCTATTTTAAATAAGGGGACATTATATGTATGTGTACTTTGTTTCACTTTTATATGTATGCATGATTTATTTCACTTTTTAAAACTGCTATTTTAAAAAGAAGAATCCACACAGGAGAGAAACCCTGGGTGTTTTTGGATGTAACAGGTCCTGCCACTGCCACGGCCTCCTCCGGACCACGGTGGGAGCCATCACTCTGGCTGGGATTTGGCCCGGCTGCTGAACAGGACTGCGGTAAGTAAGGCGAGCTTTCAGACATGAAACCCCCTTTACTTTGAGTCTGGCAGCCAGATCCCAACTGTGGTGTGGGCTATCCCGGGCTAGTCCAAGCTTGGATATTCTCGAGTCAGTCTGGGCTAGCCCCCACCACAGTCGGGAGCCAGACCAGGGAAACGTCTGGCAGGTGCCTGCAGGCATAACGGTGGCACACGGTTTAATCAGCACAAAAGCGGAGTATACTGTGCTGCTGTCACAACTGAAAACACCCTGACACACAGGGGAGAACCCTTACATGTTTCCTGAATGGGAAATGCTACAGAGTGAACTCAGCCCTCAGTACACACTAGAGAATTAACCCTACCAGGGAAAGGCCTTATAAATGCTGGGGATGGCAATTCAGATTTGGATTAAATCTATAGCTTCATGGAACGGGCTGTTACAGATTAATTTGTACCGAGCTGAAACAGCATAACAACAAGCCTGTTTTGGTTCAGTTCCAAAACCAAAATATAAACATTTACTGCACGTGGGCAAAATGGCCCCTGGACTGTTCTGGGTATGCACACCCTGTACACAGCAGCCAGTCTGCACAAGTGCAGTGACAATTTTGTGCATGTGCAGACCGGCTGACCTTTTTCCAAATGGCAGTGATGCTGCCACCATCATTTTGGAAAAGAGCGTGCATGCGCAGAATGGTCCAGTGACCATTTTGCACATGTAAAGTAATTTTAAATTTTAATTGATTTAAATACAGATCTGTAATACCAATCCGCATTTAAATCTGATAACTTTGGGAAACAAAATGAAAAAAACAAACCAAACCAAATATGAATTTGCATCCAAAAGACCACCCCTAATAAATGACTAGCCATGGGGAAAGCTTTAGTGTGAACTTAGTCTCATTCCCACTCCCACCTCAGTTGCAGTTGCAGCTGGGAGACAGGAAAGCAGCATGGGACAGAATGCTTTATCAAATAGTATATAGACCAAAGGCATGGCCACTCTGATGGTGCTGCATTTCTAATCCCTCACCTCAGACAAGCCCCTACCATTCCTGTTCCCCTTCTCTTGCACAGATGGGGTGGGGGCAAAGTGGCTCCTCAAACTGGCCTGGTGCAGGAAGCAGGTGCCACCCCTCCCCAGGTCAGACAACACACATGTCCATGGTGAGAGAGTCAGCCTGCTGCCCATCAGTCTGGAGGGAGGTGTTGAGTGGGGTGGCTCAGGGTTCACTCTTGGGCCTGACTCTGTTCCACATCTTTATTAATGACTTGGATGAAGGAGTGCGGGGATGCTTATCAAATCTGCAGATGACACAAAACTGGGAGGGATAGCTAATGCCTTAAAAGACAGAAACAAGATTCAAAACGAACTTGACAGGACGGAAAGCTGGGGGAAAACTCACAAAATGAAATTCAACAGAGATCAATGTAAAGTTCTGCATTTAGGTAAGAAAAATCAAGTGCACAAGTATAGGATGGGTGATACCTGGCATGGCAGCAGTACATGTGAAAGGATCTAGGGGTTGTAGTTGATCACAAGCTGAACATGGGTCAGCGGTGTGATGCAGCTGCTAAAAAGGCTAATGCAATTTTTGGCTGCATTTACAGAAGCATCGTGTCCAGGTCATGAGAAGTAATAGTTCCACTCTATTCTGCACCGGTCAGACCTCAACTGGACCACAACTGGAGTACTGTGTCCAGTTCTGGGCACCGCATTTTAAGAATGAGATTGACAAATTGGAACGGGTTCAGAGGAGAGCAGCAAAGATGGTCAAGGGTCTAGAAACCAAGTCCTATGATAAAAGGTTGAAGGAGCTATGTATGTTTAGCCTGGAGAAGAGAAGGCTAAAGGGAGACATGATAGTCATCTTCAAATATCTGAAGGTCTCATGTAAGGGTGTGCATGTCATTTTTGTTATTACAATAACGATAATTAAAATTGTCATTTTCATTATTGTTATTGCAATAACAAAAACAACAACAAATAATAATGAAAATAGAAATGAAAATGACATTTCGTTTTTTAAATAAAGGGAAAACACTGAAAAAAGTATTTCCAGTAATAACTTTTTTTGTTTCAATACAATTCTGATGAAACATGGAGAGTTTGTACCGCCCATGGAGTGCATTATGTGTACCAACTTTTGAAATAATTAGATAAAGGGAACCAATTTTAGAAGCAATTGAATGTTGTGATTTTAAGAAAAGCTCCATACACATTCATGGCTACAACATCTTTATCTTCCATCCAAGTTACATGAAACCAGTGAATGTTATGTCCCTCCACAAGCTTAACACTCCTGTCACTTTTTACAAAGAGTGGATAAAGGGTCCTGATGGTATAAGACATTAACTTGAAAATACATTTCTAGCTGTAACATGTTTATATTCCTTTCTGTTTACAAGACATTTGGCAGGAATGTATCACATGCCTTCCCTGTAATCTCTGCCAAACTGTAAGACAATTTGAAAACGGGTCCCAATTTTATAAGCAATTGAAGTTGTCCCCTTGAAGACCATTATTCAGATAAATAGCAGCACATGCAGTGCCAGTCAGAAGCAGGCACATGGCATGGCAGGGGGATGGAGGCTGTAGGAGGGAGGATAAGGAGCAACCCAAAAGACTGACAGACACATTCACTGGCCCATTACTGCATGCTTCCAGCTTTACAGGACCAATCAGTAGTGGCTTTGAGGCGAACATAGGGGGCAGCACTCAGGCAGGCATAAGGGACATAACTGGGACTTTGGGGACAGAATCCAAGAAATCAGGAGACATAGTTTACACATCCAGACTGGCCAATTATCATCACAATCACATCCTGCAGCACTGTGACAGCAGACATAAGAGAATCTCTATTGGCGCTTTCCTAAACAGATGCTTCTGACTTCCCAATAACAAGTGGGGGAGAGATGTTGGGATGGTCACATCACAGAATGAGGATATTTGGTTGACATTTCTGCTGGCCAATTGGCATCAGAAACAGATCTTATAGCACAGTGACACATAAGAGAATCCCTGACATAGGCTCCTTCTCTGCATGTGCTGTGCAGGCATTTAATTAGGACTCTTTATCACATCTTTCTGATATATGGCAGAGGTGATTGTGAATGTATGATATACAGCCCTGCCAAATTTCATGTAATGTATTTATGACCGTACCATCTTTGTAGTCCAACCAGTGTGGTTGGACTACAAAGATGGTACGGTCCTAAATACATTTTAAGTTAATTTCATATAGTGCCAGGACCCTTTAAACAATCCATCTTAAAGTTGGCTGAGATTGTAAATACTGGAAGGGGTGTAAACATGCCCAGTTTCTTCTACATTAAATTTGAGGAAAAGAAGTTACAGCTAAGAATGTATATGAAGATCTTTGCAAAATAATATAATTCAACTACTTATATAATTGGAGTCCTTTATCCAATCTTTTTGAAATTTGGTACAGTTATTGACTTTCATTGGTGATGCAATCCCTCCATGTGTCAGCCACATATAATGAAGAACAAAAAAGTTACATCCAAAAACGTGTTTTCCATTGAAACCAATGGAAAAGGGAAATGAAAGAAAAATGAAACAAAAAAATTGATATTTATGAAATAAAAAATGACACATTTAAATAAAAAAAATGAAAACAAAAAAAACCAACATGGGCCCTGGTGCACACCTCTAAAGGTCTGTCACATAGAAGATGGAGCAGACTTATTCTCTGTTGCTCCTGAGGTCAAGACTAGAACCATTGGGCTCAAATTTGAAAAAAGCAGATTTCGGCTAAGCATTAGGAAGAACTTCCTAAGAGTAAGAGCTCTTTGACAGTGGAATAGACTGCCTAGGGTGGTGATGGGCTCTCCTTCACTGAAGGTTTTCAAACAGAGGCTAGACAGCCATCTGTCAGGGATGCTGTAGCTGTGGATTTTCTGCACTGCAGGGGGTTGGAGTAGATAACCTCTGAGGTTTATTCCAACTATAAGATTCTATGATTCCATGATTCTATGCCACCTGCATACCCCAAGTAGGGTGAGGAGCTCAAGAAATGTGCAGGTGGGGTGCCCCACCCTATTCCCAGTGCCCCGTTCCCACCATGATGACCAGAGAATGGTGGACAGCCAGGGGGAAACCAGTGCTATGGCAGCCCCTGTCTGGTGGCAAGGATTTGGGGGCCAAATGAACATGCAGTCCCACTGTGGCCCACATTGGCCCTTGTGGGTCGCCCTTGGCCTGGGATGGGCACCAGGGATCAGGCCCAGGGCAGATCTTGGCCCAGTCACCTATCTGTCCTGGGAAATAATGTGGTCCAAGTCTGTTGGCACATGAACACATGCAATTATATCTGAAGAATCAGAGTTTGGGTTTCTGGAAGCTTAATCTTGTCCTGTTTATTTGGATCAGTTTCAATCAAAATCTCCCACTGATGCAGGGGAGGTGCTTGCAGCAATGAGGGCAACAAGTTGTGAATTAGATCCTGGCCCGTCATGGCTGGTGAAAGCCAGCCAGGAGACATTGGAACCATTGCTGACTGGGGCTGTCAGTGCCTCTCTTTGGGAGGGGAGGGTGTCCGATGCCTTTAAAACTGGGGTGTCCTTAAGTAACCATCTTTTGACTCCCCAGCCAGCTATTGGCTTGTTTCTAACCTTCCTCTTTTAGGTTAGATAACAATTAAATAACCTTTTTAGGAAAGTTTGTTGTTATTATTATTATTATTATTATTATTAATTTATATAGCACCAGCGATGCACCTGCCACTTTACAGAGAATAAGATCAACATGGTCCCTGCCTGAGAGCTTACATTCTAAAGACTGAGCGGCGGGGAGTCTGGAGCCAAGCCAGGGTTGTTGAATCCCTTCACACCTGCCTGAAATTGACCTGACTTGGACTGGGGGCGGAGCCTGGCTGTGGGGTTATTTCAAGAGCCGAGAGCCCACGGCGGCGCCATAGGTGCGCACCAAGGTCAACGCGCCTAACGGCTGCGCGAACAAGGGCGCACACCCTTAGGCGCACCCTTTGGAGCAACCAGGAGCAGAGCAACCTAGGCCCTGTACCAGTCAGAAATAGCTACGGCCAGTAAAAAATGTAAACAGAGGGACTTCCTAGTATGTTCAAATGGTAATAGGAGTGTGTACCAGTTCCTTTTGTTATGTTTATTGTGGGGGGTGGTTTAAATTCATTACTGGTATTTTGAGAGTATATTATAACTCCAGAACTTTCGGAGTAGGATTGGTGCCTAAAATGTCCACGCAGAAACGCCCAAGAAAGGATCTAGCTCCACCATCTCCCCCAGGTTTAAATATGGCTAAGCAGAGACGGATAGAAACGTATTTTTCTGAAAAAGCTGACCGTCACTCTATGAGAATCAGTGACTAAGATAAGCGGAATATCAATGCAGTTGGAATCATGTTATACTACGAGGGAAAATGACAATGATAATAGATCAAACTCAGTAGCAGAAGCGTCTAGAAAAGTAAAGGAGTTTGAAAAGGTTACTCTTTTAGATCAATGGGACGAGGGGTGTTTGGATCTACTCGGGGACTTAGCCATAATAACCTCTCACACAATGAGGGTATTAATAGCAAAATTAAATGATATAGAGGAGAAATGTTTGGCTGTGAACCAGGTTCACGCCCCCCCAGATCGACAAAAATTGCCAGGGGTATTTACAGAGGATCAGAGTAGTATTCCTCGATGTTTGGGGGCCAAATAAAGGGGGTGTCAGTAGATCCAGCCCCAAAAGAATTGGCCCTACTAGATAGGCATAGAAACTTTAAGTATGCCCCACTCGCGCTCTTGTTTATCGTACTACCACTCCCTTCAGGAATCCTCCCTTTCTGGAATACACCTCGAGACGTAGCAGAGCATTTGAGAATCTTATTAAAAGATACAGTCTCTAGGAGCAATATTCTGGATATCGAGCATATCCCAAATGTGAAGAAATGATGGATACTCCAGATTTCTTTTCGCTCAGCGAGTTTAGTGGAGCTGATTCTAGAAAATAAAGAGGCATTAAATAAATGGGAAGTTTATGTTTCTAGAATACTCTTGGCGGAAGATCAAGTACTAGAGGAACTAGGGCATGAGAGTCAGGAAAAAGGGACAAGGGAGGAAATGGAGGAAAAGCCCGGTGAGGGGCGGACTTTCAAGGAAACCGAGGTAGGGATAGTCCCACCTGATCGGTGAGGACAGCCCATGGAAGTCCAAGAGTCTGGACAATGGGGGGTAGGACTCATTATGACGCAGAGTACTAGCAGGCAAAGAGAGCACCAGGGGGTCACACCAAGTCCATTAAAGGGGCCTATAGATACAAATCTTGATAAGATTTGTGCAGGATTAGACAAGTTTTGCTCCAGACTAGAGGAAGCTAAAAGAACAAGGACGAGGGTTAAGATCTCTGTAAACAAATTAGGATGCAAGGTTTAAACGAGACAAGGATTACAGTATTCTCCCAGTCCTTGATTGAATCAGAACAACCTACAGCTACTTCCACACCAGTAGGGAACCACTCTGCCAAATTAACAAGCAGGAGCAGTAGTGGTACACAGAGGGGTTCAGCAGAAGAGCAGAGAGGAAATTAGGCCACCGGTGCTAAACTTTGCACTACAAAGACAGGAACCTGTAAATGGACTCTTTGTTCCCCAGGAGGTAGAGACAAATGTCACCAGTCCTCTTTGGACTGGCCAGGAGAGCCATTTACTCCCAGGGGTGTTCTCCTTCAAGGACAGGAAGAAGGAGAGAGAGAGAGAAATGAGGAATTTTGATCCAAAGCCCCCAGCAAAAGACCCGCAATGACTAAAGCATATTGATTCCCCCGGCATAGTATTTCTGTTGTGGAATATAGCGGGTTTAGAAACCAAGTTGAGGGGTGCATTGCAGGAGGGGGCGGGATAGAAATCTATAAAATAAAATAAATAAATAAATAAATAAATGTAGACTTTTTGGACACTATTGGGAAATTCCATTTTGTATTGGTACAAGAAACCTGGGCACTCCAAGATCTTTCGCCACAAGGGTTCAGAGGTTATAACATTCTTGCCAAAGCTTCCCGGGTGGGAGGCAGGCCGCACGGGGGAGTGGCAGTCTTTGTCCCTGAGTCCTTTGGAGTCTCCTTGAAGCTGGTAGACTCGATGTTGCCTTTTTTTGGCCTGTGGCATTGTAGGATAAATAAGAACCTAGAACTCCTATTGGCAAACTTGTATGTTCCCCCAGTTACATCCGCATATCACATGGACAATATATGGGACTTGATTGTTAATATTTTCCAGAAGGCAAGGGCTTCCTATAGCAGAGCATATATAGTATTGGGTGGGGACTTCAACATGAGATTGGGAAATAAATCTGGGAGCTTAACGATACGAGAAGGGGAACTCCCACCTGTCATACCTTACGGTACGCTGCTCTAGGGATTTAGTAATCTGTCCTAGGGCCAAGGAGCTACTGGAAGTGATAAATATACTTGATTTGATAGTATTATATGGCCTGGTGGGCAGGGATCTTCAGGGTTAATACACGTTCAGCTCATTGAAGGGTAATAGCGTAATTGATTACATGATAATCGCAAATGATTTAATAAAGTTTGTTTTGGACTTTTGGGTAATTCCATCAATTCTCGCTAACCATTTTCCACTGTCACTAATATTAGCAATAGTGCCAGAGGATCGGCCCCAGCCTCCTCTATCCAAGGGTACCCCTTGTCTCCACCCACTCCTTTAATCAAGAACAAAATGGACAGATCGTGTAGCACAAGAATGCGAGACCATTAGGAACCAGGATCTTGTTCAAACACTGGTTAAAAGGATTAAGGAGAGTGTGTGGGAAGAAATAGGGGCTTCTGAGGGGATGGTAATTGCTTTCCAACCAGCCTTGTCTGAATTAAGATTGGTCAGTTCCCGGACTTCCTGCAAGCCATCATGGTTTGACAAAGAGTGTAGGTGGACCCGACGGATGGTGAGGAGAAAGGCTAGGAGATTCTTTGGCTTATCTTTGGAAGTGAACAAGATGGCTTTTTGGGAAGCAAGAACCCAATATAGGAAGTTGTTGAAACTCAAAAAGGCGGACCATTGTAAATCCCAGTGAAAAGTCTTGGAGGAAGCGGTGAAAAATAGGGACTGAAAAAAATTATGGTTTTTGGTTCATAATACAGGAGTGAACATCTCTGGGGGGAAAGCTGCAATGGTACCACGTAAGGACTGGGAAGAGCATTTGCACTTGCATTCCAGTATATACCAACTATGCAAGTACCAAAAATCCAGGAAATGGATCAATTTCCTGATTGGCCCCCGGTATCTCCTGAGACTGTGAGAAAGATGATCTTGTCAACAAAGTGTGGCAAATCCCATGGGGGGGATTTTATTCCGATAGAACTTCTCAAGTACCAGATTAACTGGTGGTCGGAGATCTTGGCACAAGTTTTCACTGCCATACATAACACAGGAAGTATCCCGAAGAATTGATTGGCCAGAATTGTCATCCCAATTCACAAGAAAGGGGACCCTCAATTACCTGGGAACTATAGGCCAATCAGCCTATTGAGCGTGATCGGGAAAATATATGCTGGGGGTACTCCAGGACTGGATGGACCAAGTTTCCTTCCTGGAACCAGAACAGGCTGGTTTTAGGAAGGCTATGTCCACCGTGACTCAGATACACGTCTTGATGTCTATAATAATGAAATACACTGGCAGGAAACGCATTGGCCAAAGTAAAAGATCAAGGCTTTACCTATGTTTCATCAATTTGCGGGCCGCATTCGACTCCATAAATAGAGAGGTTGTGGCTTAAGTTAAGAAGCTCTACAATGGATTTGCGCCTCTTATACTTGATTATCAAATTACATTCGGAAAATTTTATGCAGGTGAGGGTTGCACCATCTGTACCATTGACATCAAAAATCCCAGTGGGCAAAGGGGTTAGGCAGGGGTGTGTGTTGGCTCTGGCCTTATTCAACTTATTTTTGAACGACGTAGTTGAATTTATGAGGGACGATTCTTTACACCCCCCAAAATTAGGGCCTAGGCACATTTCAATTCTGCTATACGCAGACAACGTGGTGTTGATTTCACAGACCCAGATAGGCTTGAGTAGAGCTCTCCAAAGGTTCGAGCTATATTATAGGCAACAGGATCTAACAGTCAACTATGATAAAACCAAAGTACTGGTCACTGGCAAGATATGTGGAGGAAATAGTCATTCCTGGGAATGGGAAATTTACAAATAGAACAGGTCAACCAGTTCAAATACTTGGGGGTTTATCTAGCAGTGGCCGGTTCATGGTCCTGTAATTTGAACCATGTAGAACAGCAGGCCAACAGATCCACAGCAGCTATAATCTCCTTCTTTTTCAAGCGGGGGGGTCAGTTGATTCCCCCTGCTTTGAGACTGTTCACGGCCAAAACTCTAGCTCAGCTCTTGTATGCAATTCCAGTTTGGGGAATGACCCACTTGAATAGTTTGGAGAAACTCCAAAACAAGTTTCTTAGACTAATTCTAGGGCTACCGGGGGGAACCCCGGTGGCCTTATTAAGGGCGGAGTCCAGGGTGCCCTCAGTTAGAGCAAGAGCTTTATCAGTAATGCTAACCTTTTGGCTTAAGATTATTCTGAATGGGCCAGATAAAGAGTTACTAAGATTCACCCAGGGGGAAAATAGAAAATGGTTAGCAGAGATGGAGAGAGAAGTCCAGAAGTTAGGATTTTCTAGGGATTTTCTATTCATACGATTATTTAAGGGCCCAAGCTATAATTAGGAAGCGTATTTTTGACCAAGACCTTCAAAACTTGCAGTTGGAGATAAGGCTGCAAAAAATTGCTCCGGATTACCATGTCATTCAGATGATGGACCGGAGGGATAGCTACCTTTATGAACGGAATGAACCCCAGCTTAGGTGAGCATACACGCTGTATCGCCTTAATTTATTTCCTTCAGCTTGGACAGAGGGGCGGTACAGGGGTACCAATAAAGGGTTGAGAATTTGTACCTTATGTGATCAAGGAGCAATTGAAAACCTCCCTCATGTTCTGTTCCAGTGTACAGCTTACGCAAAATTGCGAACCAACTTTTTGAAGCCTTTGTTAAAGGACACAAACGTGCTCTCATGGACTGTCATTCTGAGGAAATGGATTAGTCCTCGGAGTGCGGTGGTTGGCAAGCAAGTTGCAAAATTTTGCTTTAGCAGTACGGAAAAATCAGGGTGTAGATATAAGTGGAGAATAAATTTAAGCAATCCCTATATATAAACATTCTCAGAAGGGTACAGTACTAAATTTATGGGAAAGAAAATTAAAGGTCTATGTATGTACTGAAAAAGGTCAATTTTTTCCTGAGGCCAGAGCACAGATGAAGTAGAAATTAGCACTAGGAAACTTTG
>QEPC01014906.1:150209-161233 GCA_003113815.1 Sphenodon punctatus
GGGGGGGGAGGTGGAGGCGTGGGGATGGTGGAGAATGATGACAGGCTTAGTGGGAGGCAGGAGGAGAGGGTAAAGAAGTAGGGGGAGAAGGAGGTGAGATGAAAGGGGGAGAGGGGAGAGAGGGGGTGAGAGATAAGGCCAGGCATTTTGTTGGGTCGATTACAGAGGGGGGAGCCAGGATGGATCTTGTAGTTGTGCTGGTAGTCGCCTCCACCCGCCAATGGCCCGCCAATGGCCCGCCAACGACCCGCCAACAGCTCTTCACCCTTTGGCAGTGCTCTTCAGCTGCCCAGAGGGCTCCAGCCTTATGGAGTTCCCGAGGAAGCTCACCTGGCCCCAAGCCTGTTGTCATTCCGGCAGTGTTGTAAAACCCAGTGTTGTAAAGCCCAGGCCTTTGGGGTGGGGGGGGGGGAGGGGACACAGAGGTGGTAGCCCTACAGCTCAAGGCTGTCATAGGATTCCTGGACCCATTTCAGTAGGGTTTTTTTCCTGGATATGGTGTAGTGACTGCTCTTGTGGGCTTGGTTGGTGATCTGCACCCGGAGATTGACAAGGGGAAGTTTACCCTGTCGATCTTATTAGATCTTTCAGTGGCCATTGGTCATGAGGTGTTGTTGACATGACTGCAGGACCTGGGGGGGTATGCGGGACTGCACTTCAGTGGTTCTGCTTCTTCCTGTCAGGTAGGTCCCAGAGAGTTGTGATGGGCAATGAATTGTTATTCTCTTGAAACCTACCCTGTAGTAGGGTTCCACAGGGTTCTATTCTGTCTTCCCCAGTGGCATAGCTACCATGGCATGGGGGGGCGCCTTTACACTCGGGCCCTGCGGCGGTGGGAGGGGTGAGGGAGGTGGGAGGGCAGAGGAACCGTGGCCGGGAAAAGACTTGGGCAGATGGCTGCAGGTTCCGCCACGCTGCGTCTCCCTCACCCCTCTTGCTGCTGCCACCGCCAGGTGAGAATGCAGCCTGAGTTCTTCTGCTGCCTCCCCTCTCTGGTTCCAGTTCCTATCCCTCACCTGCCTCTGCTTCCTAGTAGCACTGCAGGAGCAGCAGCAACAGCGGGACACAGATTGGGGAGATAAAGCTGTTTGTTTACAAACAGCTCCTGCCCATGTGCTGATCGGAAGGTTGCTACCTTGTAAAGAAGGTTCTTCAAGATGGGTCCTAACATTCTCATAACTGGGTTGTGCACATTCACCCTATTCAAATAATAGACCACATGATGGTCTCTAGCTCCTCTAGTATAAAAAGCACTCTCCCCCTGAGAATGACAGTTCCTTCCAACCCTTTCTAGAAATATAAGGAAAAAATTCCATGCGGGACTGGAAGTGTGGGTGTTGTGAGAATGTTAGGAGCCATCTCAAAGAACCTTGTTTACAAGGTAGCAACCTTCTGTTCTTTGAGTGGCCCCTCACATGCTATTTTTACATGGCTCCGCCGGGTGGGGGAGGTCCATGGGCACGCTAGTGCATGCACAGAGCATGCACATGGCTGCACATGCATCCCCACTCATTCTCCACTCATCCACACTCACGGAGTAACCATTGTTTCCCCCGGTTGCTCTGTGCATGGGGACGAGTGGGGTGTGTGTGTGAGTGGGGATGTGTGCTAGGCAGGCATGCATGCACTCCCATACACCATGGGTACGTGCACTACATTGTTCACATGGGGCTCCCCCACCCATGAACACACAGAAATCTGCGTGTTCATGGGTGGGAGAGGCCCGTGTAAAAAGGGCCACATTCTCACAACTGTCTTACTTATACTATCTTAGGTAGGAATTTAGGATGTAAAGCAATATCTATTCTGTCTTGGAAAATAAATCTGCAAATATGGTTCTGAGATTATTATGGCTGTTATTTCACTAACTCTTCTTAACAAAGTTATTGCTAACAGGAATACTGTCTTTAAACCCGCACCCCATAACCAGTTCATTTGCGCCCCCCATATAATCAATTCACGCTGCCCCGGGGGCACAAATTAAATGGTTATGGGTGGGGGCAGCATGGACTGATTATGGGGACACAACTGAACTGGTGAATCAGTGTGAATTGATTATATGGGGGCAGGGGCACAAATGAACTGGTTATTGGGTGGGGGGCAGCATGAACTGATTATGGGGCACAACTGAACTGGTTTATATATACTGTGTCTGCCTCACTGTCCGCCCAGCTGCCCCTGCAGTGGAACCACTCCTGGGGAGTGGTGGTAGACACTCGGCTGGGGAGGTAGGAAGCATTGGGAGCCCATGCTTGTCTATGGACACAGTTATAACTCCTAGCTGCTGGATTTTGTATATTTAGAAGCTGTCAGCAGGCCTCGCCCCATCCCTTAAGCCCTGCCCCATCCCTTAAGCTCCATCCACTTTGGCTTTTTGGCAGGTGCGCACATGAGGGGCCCATAACTGAGGCTTGAGCCTGGGCCCTTCTCAACCTTGCTACACCCCCGGTCTTCCCTGTTGTTCAAGATGTATACGAGGCCATTGGACAAGGTCATTCATTGGTATGGGGTGAAGTACCATCAGTATGCTGATGACACCTCGCTCTAACTCTCTTTTTCATCCGACCCAGGCCCTGCATCTCGATGTTTACCTGATACGTGGCTGCTGTTGGGAACTGTATGAGGGTGAGCCAATTGAAGATGAATCCAGACAAGACTGAGGTAATGATGGTTGGCTGTTGTTGTGACCTTGGACTCCCCTCTGTTCAATCAGGTTCTCAGCCTTGGAGTGCTTCTGGATCCCCTGCTGCAACTGGATTGCCAAGCTGCGGCAGTGGCCAGGAACGCTTTCCACCAACTTCATCTGGTGAGGAGGCTGCAGCCTTTTCTTTCTAATTTGGTTCTGGCCACTGTCATCCATGCTTTCATTACCTCGAGGCTAGATTATTGCAGTGTGCTCTACATGGGGCTGCCTTTGATGATTGTTCAGAAGCAGCAGCTGATGCAGAATGCGGTGACTTGCCTCCTTTTCGAGAAAAGGCATCAAAAGCATATTGCACTGATGCTCTAAAGTCTGCACTGGCTGGCTGCCTATAGCTTTTGGGGCACAATTCAAGGTGCTAGTTTTGACCTTTAAAGCCCTAAAAAGCCTGGACCCCACATATTTGAAAGACCACCTCTCCTTCCATGCCCACTGCAGCCCCTGTGATTTTCTGGGAGTGCCTCCTTGTGGATACCATCTGTTAGCCTTGTTTGTATGACAAGGGCTGTCAGGGAGGTTTTGTATGAAGACCTAGGTTGCTGTGCCAGTGCTTTGGAATTCCCTTCCTCGGAGGTTTATATGAGCTGAAGCCTGGGCATCTTCTGGAGGCGGTGCAAGACTTTGTTATTTGAAAATGCATTTTGTGGGCAGGGATAGTGGATTGGGATGGTTTGGGAGTTCAGGAAGAGAGTGGTGTTATTGGAGGGTTATGGTAGGGTGGGAGGTAGGGGGGGGCGGCGTGTATTTTAAACAATATTTTTAATGCTTTGTAGTCTGCCCTGAGCCTATGGGAAGGGGAGCATATAAGTTTAAATAAAGAAATAAAATAAAATAAATCATCTGGCCCTGAAGATTTGAATTTATTCAAAGTAGCCAAGTATTCCTTGAACATCTCTTCATCTATTCTGGCCTGCAATCTTTTCCTCTCATTCATAAAGTCATTCTTTTTGCTAAAGAGACACAGTCAAAATAGGAGTTGAGAAGTTCTGCAATCATTTTCTCTCCTGCTAACATATCACCATCTTCACTGAAGCAAACCCACTATTTCTTATTCTTTCTACTTCGTCTTCTGGCATACTTCCAAATAACCCCTTTGTTTGGTTTTTTAGCCTCCCTCACTAGCCTTGGCTCATTTTGTGGCCTAGCCTTCCTGAACCATCCCTATAAGTTTGGGCAACATGTTTGTATGCATCCTTGGTAACTTGTCCCTCCTTCCATTTCTTATGTTTCCATTTTGATTCTTGACTTGTTATAAGCTCCTTTTGCAGCCACACTGGCTTTTTTGGCTGTTCCCCATTTTTCTTTTTCATTGGGATGGTTAGTGATTGTGCCTTCAGTATCCCTTGCTTTAGAAAGCTCTAGCTTTCTTGGACATCTCTCCCCTTAACATGATCTAACCACAGGATGCTGCCTAGTATTTGTCTGAGCTTATTAAAATTAGCTTTTTGAAGTCCAAGGTCTTTGTTATGCTGTTCCCCCTGCTTGCCTTTTTATTAGTATCATGAATTCTAATAATACATGGACACTTTCCCCAAAGGTTATCCTCACCCTCACATCATTCACCAGTTCTTCCCTATTGGTTAGACCAATTTTAATAACAAAATTGCTGACCGCTCCCCCAAATCATTCTTTGACCTTCTGAAAGAGGTAGATGTCACCATTGCAATACACAAATTTGGTGGACATCCTTTGTCTTCCAACTAGGGGTGTTTTTGTTTTTCTCGTATTAATAACATTTCTTTCATTATTAATACCAGAAAAACAAACATGAAAGTAAAAATGAAATTTCAAAATGATAATAAAAATTTTGGAATTTAAAAATAAAATAAAATTTTGAACATAAATATCCAGCTTCATCTTCTTTGTTTTCTGTCCAAATTGCATGACATTTAAGGAGAATGTACCCCTTGCCCAGGGGATCATCTCTGAAAATTTTCATATGGATTGGATAAAATGCACAATTTTATAAGCTTCATGGTTCGTGATGAATTTCTGGCTTCCCATCCAATTTGGATGCAGTTTGAACAGATTGTACACCTCATGCCAGGTATCATTCCTGCCAAATTAAATAAGGATTGGATAATGGGTTCCTATTTTATAAGCAATGCACATCTTGAGGATTGCATACTCATTTCCAGCTGTAACATCTTTGATTTAAATCTAATTTGGATGGAATTAAGACAGACTGTATATGTCACCTAAGGTATCATTCCTGACAAATTTCTGAAATATTTGATAAAAGGACCCAATTTTATAAGCAATTAATCATTTGTGATTTTAAAAGGAGTTGTACAAATACTAGTCCTGAAAATGTTGGGACAAAAACAAAAATTTCAGGACATAACCTGAAGTCCAGGCAGCAAGGTAGGGGATAGGAGGAAGCAGTCCAAAAAACAAGAGACACATTTGACACATCCAGACTGGCCAATTGGCTTACCAAACGCATCCTGCAGCACTGTGACAGAGGACATAAGAGCATCCTGTATTGGCTGTTTCTTAAGCAGATGCTTCCAGATTCCCAGTAACAAGCAGGGACCCTGAGGTGGGCACAGCACAGAATGAGGATGCATGATTGATATTTCTGCTGCCTGTCCATAACAAACCCATCTTGTACCACTGTGACAAACATAAGAGAATCCCTAGTATAGGCTAATTCTTTGGAGATGCTGCCCAGGTTTCCAACTTGCTGGTACCCAATCACTGTAATCAGGGAGGCTTGGGGGTTGGGCATTGAGGATCAAATATAAACTTCTGCCAAGCCACACAGCCCCCACCATGGCTAAATCTTTTGTGGCTTGTAGACTAGCATAGTGCTCTTCGTGTGTGCATGAGTGTGCTGCAGTCTCTAGCCTCACTGCAAGTTCTCATAAAAGCAGACATCTGCACCTATTCACCCCATGTACACCCTCACAGACTTTGGGGTGCCAATTACTGAAGCCTATGCCAGTGCCAGTGCCTCTGGCACCTGCTCCTCCTCTGCTCTCCCCACCTCCCCCTGTCTTCTTCATCCTCTCTACAAATGCTCCAAAAAGCAGGTATCTGCATCTAGTAAAACCTTTATAATTTAAACAGAGGCAACACCCTGCAATTGATTTAAACAGAAATCTGCAACTTCTGTTAAAATCATGACACTTTCATTCATTATAAAATTGGGACCCTTTATTAGGGCTGATGCAACAGGAGCTTTTACCGTGCCACAATTCCATTCCAAAAACTTGCATCCGATGATGCACCACGTGGAATTCCGCCTGGTACCTTCGCGATTCTGCATTTGCTGCTACAAGAATCCGCAGATGTGGCATTTATGTGCTTTATTGCTTTTTCCGATCATCACCATTGTCATGTACAATCGGCGGCCTTTTCTCGCATTCCGCCAATTTAATATATGAGAGACGGTGATGAGCGTTTATCGTGGTTCTGCGAACGGAGTATGCACATGTGTCTGCTGTGCTGACTGCTGGTGTTGTCTCTCTAAAGTTTTTTGAGGAAAACTCCTGGTGGGAGTCTAAGGTGACCTGTGTATTGGCTGATTGAGTAATTTTTTACATCATAGGACCGGCTCAGAAAGTTGAAGGAATGAAGTGTGAAGTCCATGCAGAAAAGTTTGTTACAATCCTCATTCCGCACTTCCTCAGTCTAGAAGAAGTCAGACAAATAACAGAACTCCTGCTTGGTGTACAATTTAAAGCTGTTATTCCGTGGGTTCAAATCCCCACTGTTCCGTGTCACTTTAAAACATTTAAAAAATTTTTTTACATTACTGTTATTCTAGGTTAATCATAAAATTATTGCTGTGTTGTGTTATCGGGACACAACGAGCAGTGTCCTCTCCTTCCCCCTCTAAGCACTCGGAGTCACAGGCACAGCTAGAGATGAACTCAGCTCAGCTGAGTGTATGACATTCATCTGTATCATTGAAAATTTGCCTTCTAGTATGCCATCCCAGGACTGTTTTTTTTATAGCAGTAATAAACCTGTGTATGTGGTCACTCATTCTCAGATTTTTACTTCAAATTAAATACTGTTCTCTTCTACTTTTTAATTAAAAATTATATTTCTAACTTTAAATGTTAACTTAAAACAAGATATTTACTTAACTGTTAACTTAAAATCACTCTGTGCAGCCCTATACAGTCCTCCTGAGTCTGGACTCCCCTCCCATGCTCCTACCACATAGACAGAGTGAGACGGCTTAAAGCTGTAGCTGGACGGACCTCACCCACACGGGTCATTTAATTAGTAACGGACGCACACCAATAAGAACAGTCCTTCCCTGTAACTGACAGCTGACAGCCACAGGCATTTAACTCAGGTAGGTGGGCTTTATTTCATGTTGGCCATGGGAAAGCATGGCCCCCTCTAAGCTCCCTCCCAACCGGAGTCACCGGTTGGGAGGGAGCACTCCCGGAGTCACTCCCTTCCAACCAACTGGAGTCTCAGGGTGATTTCAGACGTTACGATATCACAGTGAAACACGCTCAATTCCGCGTGGTGGCTGTGATCACGTAACGTCTGGTGGGGGAAACGGATGTTTCCCCCCAGATGTTACCATGGCTTGGGATTGCATTCAACACATGAGCAGCCGAAGCAGCGGGACCGGAGGCCGCCGCGTGTCGAATGCAATCCCATGCCGGGGTGAACCCCAGCGTCTCGTCTGGTCGGGCGCCACGGCCCGGGATCACCGGTGGGACCGCGGGCCGTGGTGAATCCGGCCTGACGTGGTGGCCACATTGGCCCCGCCACCCGCCCGTATCCCCGGAGGGTGGGCAGTGGGAGCATGGAGGGGGCGGGGCCGTGCGGCCGTACATTGCGCCGCGCGGCCCCGCCCCCTCCCAGATTCCCCGCCGGGATCCCCCTGGCACGTCTGTTGTGGCGTTACGGAGTGACCCCGGCGGGGAATGAATAGGGTGATTTCGGTACGGGGCCAATGGGCCCCGTAACGTCTGAAATCACCCACAGTCACAAAAGATGATGAGCTTAGTGAATGACATTAATCTGAATGAATGTGAATGACACATTCACATTGTGAATTCACATTCACGGGTGTGTGAATGACATTCGTCTGCGTCACAGACCTGCTTCCACACCTACCTCTTTGTTATGTTAACAGTTAACACTAAACNCACGCATTCTAAATCCACTGATATTCCCTGACTGTCCCCTTACCCTAAAGGCGCAATACAGGTCCATCAGTTGTTGTCTCGGCCTTGATGTTGAAGACCGGGTTCAAATCTTAGTTCATAGCCAAGTCATTAGTCCATTGTTTGCAATATGCAGCAGCTCCTCTCCTGAGCTGTTAACTTGTTGAAGTTCAAAATGGAAGAGAGTTAATTCTTGAAAAAGAAGTTCCTTCTTCTTCCTCACTGGAGACCTTAGGTCACTTCCTCTTTCTCCTGGCCATTGTTATTGTTATCAAGTTGGGAAGGTTACCTGGCCATTGCTTGGTAACAAACTACCCACTTGCCATGACAAAGGGAATCTCATCCCCCACTCTGGCAACTGGTTTCAGCATTCTGCCCCAACTGAGCTTACAATATGTTTAACCCTTCACATCACACCACACATATCCCCAAAATGTGAGTCATCTCCCCCAAAATGGGTGTGTTGCCCCCATGTCCCCATGACAATCACCACGCCCCAAACTGCACAGGCCTGATTTTGGCAGACAGACTTCAGAGACTCCCAGCAGTGGCACTCCCAGCAGTGGCTCAGTGTCACCTCCTGCTAGTGTCCTCTACTGCCATGCAGGGCAGCGGAAGGCCTGAAGTTCAGGAGGCTGTGGCTGTCTCTGCTGCAGCTGTAGGAGCAGGTGCAGGTGTTTCAGAGGCAGGGTCCAAAGTTTGTCATAGGCCACCATCATCCCCCATTATTGAGGTGATCCCCAGCAGTCCAGGGCTGGTGTATCCCACTCCAGCTGCTAGAGGCAGGGCCCAATCCCCGGGCAATGGCAGCAGGGAGCGGAGCAGCAGCAGTAGAAGCAGAAGCTATAGGGGGCACAGGAAGAGTGGCAGCAGCATGGTGGTTAGTTGATCATACTCAGGGTCCCAGTACTCCCCTTCACGGGGGGACATATCTCAGATTGGGGACAGCGAGGCAGACTCTAGTCCTACAGAGATGTATGGTGCTGAGATGATGACTGTCCCTCTGAGACCTGTGTTGCCACCATGTTCTTCCCCTCCCAGAAGCGCTGTCAGTGGTACATCACTGGGTGGGGTCCAGAAGGCAGGAGGGGGCAAACAATCCTCTGTCTGGGCACATTTTAAGTTGGTGCAGGTGGATGATCCCAGGAAGGTGCAGTGGACTTTGTGCCAGAAGGTGGTGAAGCGTGGGCAGGTGCTCATCAACCTTGGCACAACTGCCATGGTGAGGCACCTGAATGGATGTCACAGCACTGTGCTTTTAAGTGGGTAGGCAGGGGCAGTGGATGCCAGTGGGTTCCTGACTGCAGCGGCCAGTCATCTGCCTTCATCAGCGGGCAAGCGTCCTGCTAGAGCAGCTACCTCTAGCAGCAGGAGCGGTATTGCTGCTAGGGGGAAAAAGCAGCAGCAGCAATGTCAGTACACCATGGAGGAGCTGGGGTGGGGGCAGCTACCAAGTCCATTGGCAGCCACAGGATATGGAGGGTGGCGATGCTTTCAGCTGAAAGCCACGTGAATGTTGGGGGAAATGAGTGCGCTGGAGGGGCAGCCCTTCTCGGTGGTCAGGGACATGGGGTTTAGGCGCTTGTTTGGCTTCCTGGTCCCCGAGTTTAAGCTGACCTCACACACCACCCTGTCAGCAGATGGTGCCAGTCTTGTACCAGACTAAGGAGCAGGTGAGGGAGCAGCTGGCAGGGGCTAGGGGTGCCACCATCCACTTCATCACTGACCTGTGGTCCAGAAGAAATGCACAGCATGCCTACTCGTCAGTGACAGCGCACTGGTGGCAGGACCCGGAGGCAGCTTTTNACTCCGGGCAGACGGGCGGGCGGCAGGGCCAATGAGGCCGCCATGTCGGGCCGGATTCACCATGGCCCGGGATCCCGCCGGTGATCCCGGGCCATGGTGCCCGACCAGATGAGATGCCGGGGTTCCCCACGGCATGGAATTGCATTCGACACATGGCAGCCGCTGGTCCCTCCGCTTCGGCCGCTCGCGTGGTGAATGTAATTCCACGCCGTGGTAAAATCTGGGGGGAAACATCCATTTCCCCAACAGACATTAGGAGATCACAGCCACCACACGGAATTGAGCGTGGTTGACTGTGATCTCGTAACATCTGAAAATACCCAATCTCTGAAAGCATGGTCAAAGAGATTCCCGACGGGAATCAACAAAAAGTAACATCTGGCCAGCAACCACCGTCCGGAAGCAAAGGAAATGATTCCTAGCTGGGGACAAAGCATGCAGCATTGCTGCCAGGCAATGAGCAACAACACAGGCTGGGGAGGGAGATTTAAAGGGCACACAGCAGCAGTCAGGATGAGCTGTCCTGGCGCCTTCCGGGTGCTTTGACCAGGTCCCGGCCTGGGATAGGCGTAACGTCTGTTGTGCTGCCCCGAGCTGTGATCTGTCAGTCCGATTCCCTGCCATGGTCCCGGTCCTGTCACGTCTGTTCGGGGCTTTTTTTGACCATGGGGGGTGGTTGTTCGGTTCACCCCCACCGGGGATCCACTATGGTGAATCAGGACCACGTAACATCTGAAATAGCCCCCCCACACATACACACTCCCCCATTTTAAAGCCAAAATGGGTACTCATGGGATACTAAATGAGTAGTGCCCATTGGCTAATCCACAAATGGTAGGTTGAATAATGCATATTTTATGGTTATTCCCATTTTTTAATTCAAATGCATAGTTCCCATCCCAACTATGGATGCATAGTTTCCCTCTGCACCCCTCCAGGCCATACACCCACCCTGATCCCTCTGCACCCTGCCAGGGCATGCATCTGCCACATGACCCCTCCACGATTCCTTGATTTGCGATATAAATATGTGTGTGTGGCCTGGGTATGTGTGTGTGTATATATATATGTACATATGTGTATGCCTCTGCATATGTGTTAAGGTGGAGATAACATTCTGTATTGAGAGTTCCATTGATTTCAATGGACTTCCCTGGGGCAAATTCCTCTGGCTTGCAACCCTGAAGTTGACGGGGTTTTCTCTGTGAGCATACACTTATAGTCGCAGATGGCTGCATAGGACAGATATTGAGTATGCTAAGTATGTGCTTTGGTCCAATATTTCATGTTAGATGAGGTGTCAAGATGTCCCTGGCATTTAAAAAGCACTTGCGCTTGCTGAGGGAGCAGGAGGAAAGAGGAGCTGGATGAGGTGG
>QEPC01014906.1:161438-185558 GCA_003113815.1 Sphenodon punctatus
CTGCCGAGCTCAGCCTGTCCTGTCTGGGCTCGGGCCTACTGGGTGAGTACATTGGGGACCCGGCTGGGGCTTGGCCTTGACTTTTTTGGGGGGCCCCGGGGCTGGGGGAATTGTCTTGGGAGGAGGTTATAATAAATAGTGATTATTATGGGATGATATCACATATGGTTATTACATATAGATTGATTATGCCCTTTTAGTATTTTTAGGATATTTTCAATTAATGTTTAAATTGTGAGTAATAGTATGTTTCAATTATGAATTGTACTTGCTGATTGTGTGTGTTGTAAGCTGCCCCAAGCTGCTCTATAAGCAGGAGGGTGCGGGATAAAATTGAAATAAAAAAATAAATATGATTGTGCTGTCAGCTGCCTCAAGACATTAATTCTTAATTGAATAAAGCTGAACTTGCTGCTGTGTGGTGTACTCTAACTTGAAAGAATAGACTTAAAATCTACAACTACTTCTGCTACTTGTAGTAGCAGACGTAGCTTTTCAGCTATTTCCATTAGGTAATGCAATAGTGGTTTCCAAGTGCTAAAAATATCCTATGTTCACACTAGGGGCGCTCAGGGAGGATAAGGACATTGCAGAGAAGCTGAATGAGTTCTTTGCGTCAGTCTTCACTGCAGAGGATTTGGGGGAGGTGCCCATACTGGATCATTGCTTTGTGGGCAAGGAATTGGAAGAGCTGTAACAAATCAAAGTGACGTTGGAGGATGTTCTAGGGCAAATTGACAAACCGAATACTAACGTAGGGGTGGGACTACCGGATCATCCGGTATCCAATACTGCCCGGTATTTGGTGTACCGGCAGTATCGGATTAAACCCGGTAATCCGGGTAATTTACCGAATTCCCCCCATACCGGATTTTTTACATTGCGGCCATTCAAATGAATGGCCGCAATGTAAAAAAAAAACCCCAAAAAACCCCAAACACTTTCCCTCCCCGAGTCCAGGCTGCGCGGGTGGAAGGGGGGACACCCCCACCCACCCTGGATTTAAACAACAACAAAAATTTCCCCTAAGTCCCTAGTGCGGGCTCCGGGCCGCCGCCAGCGACCCAGAGCCAGCAGCACCAGCAGCACCAGCAGCAGGTAAGTGTACCGGTACTGTACTGATTCCTGGGGTGGGGGGTGGTTTAACACACACACCCCAACCCAGGGATCACCCTACCTCCCCACCCAGGGATTAATGCCATCGCCTACCTTCAACCTTGAACTCTGGGCGGCGGCGGTCTGGCGGCTTCAGCGCTGGCTGTGGCTGCCGGCTTCAGCACGCTACTAGGCCTTCCGGGGAGCTTCCAGAAGTTCCCCGGAAGGCCTAGTAGCGTGCTGAAACCGGCAGCCACAGGCAGCGCTGAAGCTGCAGGACCACCGCTGCTGCCACCCGGAGCTCAAGGTAGGCAATGGCATTAATCCCTGGGTGGGGAGGTAGGGTGATCCCTGGGGTGGGGGGTGTTGTTAAACCACCCCCCACCCCAGGAATCAGTACAGTACCGGTACCTTACCTGCTGCAGTGCTGGTGCGGGCTCTGGGTCACCGCTGGCGGCCTGGAGTCCGCACTAGGGGACTTAGGGGAAATTTTTGTTGTTGTTTAAATCCAGGCTGAGCAGGGTGGGTGTGGGGGTGTCCCCCCTTCCACCCGCACAGTCTGTGAGGGGGAGGGGGGAGGTTTTTGTTTTTTTCCATTGATTTCAATGGGGACAGTTCCCCATTGAAATCAATGTAAAAGATCCGGTACCGGTAAACCGGTATTAATCCGGTAAGCCGGTTTTTTGAAATCCAGGAACTGGTAAAACTGGTACCCAGTATTTGCCCTGATGTCCCACCCCTAGTAAGCACCACTTCAGTGTTAGAAGATAGAAAAGTTTGGACTTCAGCTTCCAGCCCCCAGCGCACCCCCAGTTTAATCTACTACCTTCCAACCTGATGACACACAACCCAGACATCTGGACTACCCAATAAACTTCAATCACCTCCCCAAAAATTACAAGACTCCTGACCAATATAATGAAGATCATCTCTAATACAGAATGAGACACATTGTGTGAGATGACAACACCCTCCCCCCCCCAAAAAAAAGCACACCACCCAGAAGAGGAGTTGAAAAACACGGGGCAATACAGAGTAGAACAACAAGGACATACCTATGGTGCTTAATAGAACCATGGTAGTGTTTCCCATACATTATCACTCCTCCCAGTCATTTACATCACCAACAATCTCGAGATTCTACTACTTTCTTATGTCATTCCTCCTATTATTCCACCAAGTTCCTTCCTCCTGTACTTCATCCTTATATACTCCTTCCTGTCATTCCACCATCTCTCCCTGCTGCCTTTGTTATTCCACATCCTCTTCCCACCCCCCACTTCCAAAGATGCATCACCATTGTATTATTTCAGAAACACTTAATGAGATATATTTTAATTCCAAATTAGGATTAATGTTTCCTCCATTCCTTCCACTGGTCATTACATGCATTGACATTACAACATGTACCCAAATTCTTATTAAACACTTACATAGCATTCTGCTCCACTTTAGTGTTGCCCCCAACCTGCAAAGGAAGAGGATTGGAGCTGAAAGACCAAGACAAAGTGTGGGTGCATGGAGCCTAAATTGTAAGCGACCACAGTATGCGAAGCCATACAACAGGTTTACTGCTTACATGGTGTGGAAGTTAAGGCGGGAGCCTTAACACACAATTTCTAGGTTTGTTATAGTTTGCTTGGTATGAATCTGCCTTAACTAAGTTTGTAAAACCGTAGGTTTTTTGTTTATCTAATATATATATATAGAATCCAATTTTGAATAAATACATTTTTAAAAATAAAAAATCTTCATGTGCATTATTTGTGTTTTAGAAATGGAGAAGGGAAGCAGGAGAGGTTGGTCTGCTTCCCGTAAGGCAGATGATATGGCATGTGGAAGAGGTGTCAGGGGCTGTGCCAAATGAGTGGCAGCAGGCATCAGCAGTAGCCTGAGTCAATCACTGTCACCAGGGTTTGGGTTTGGGGCCCTCTCTTCGTTAGAGGCTGCCCCCCGTTTGCCCACCAGGCCATCCACAACCCAGTTGCCTGTGCCCGTGTGTGTCCCCGCGTGATCAGAAAACCTTCACTGCAATCAGAGAGCTTTCAGAGGCCCGCGCCCCCTAGAAACGCCTCCCCTTGATCTCCCAGCCCAGCCGTAATGCAGAGAACGTTCTCTGGCCATCTGTAGCTTGGAAGACTGTGCAGTGGGGTTGACTTATATGAAAAAGTTTCGTCTAGGCTCACACCTAGATAGGAGTACCCCCAAATGAATTCCCCAAGGCCAAATAAACACACAAGCACGCTAGGCTTGATTATAAAACATATATTGATTACATCCTAGTACAAGTCTGTTGATCAGATAGTGCAAGTCAATAAATCAAACATAAAGTACACGCATTCTAAATCCACTGATATTCCCTGACTGTCCCCTTACCCTAAAGGCGCAATACAGGTCCATCAGTTGTTGTCTCGGCCTTGATGTTGAAGACCGGGTTCAAATCTTAGTTCATAGCCAAGTCATTAGTCCATTGTTTGCAATATGCAGCAGCTCCTCTCCTGAGCTGTTAACTTGTTGAAGTTCAAAATGGAAGAGAGTTAATTCTTGAAAAAGAAGTTCCTTCTTCTTCCTCACTGGAGACCTTAGGTCACTTCCTCTTTCTCCTGGCCATTGTTATTGTTATCAAGTTGGGAAGGTTACCTGGCCATTGCTTGGTAACAAACTACCCACTTGCCATGACAAAGGGAATCTCATCCCCCACTCTGGCAACTGGTTTCAGCATTCTGCCCCAACTGAGCTTACAATATGTTTAACCCTTCACATCACACCACACATATCCCCAAAATGTGAGTCATCTCCCCCAAAATGGGTGTGTTGCCCCCATGTCCCCATGACAATCACCACGCCCCAAACTGCACAGGCCTGATTTTGGCAGACAGACTTCAGAGACTCCCAGCAGTGGCACTCCCAGCAGTGGCTCAGTGTCACCTCCTGCTAGTGTCCTCTACTGCCATGCAGGGCAGCGGAAGGCCTGAAGTTCAGGAGGCTGTGGCTGTCTCTGCTGCAGCTGTAGGAGCAGGTGCAGGTGTTTCAGAGGCAGGGTCCAAAGTTTGTCATAGGCCACCATCATCCCCCATTATTGAGGTGATCCCCAGCAGTCCAGGGCTGGTGTATCCCACTCCAGCTGCTAGAGGCAGGGCCCAATCCCCGGGCAATGGCAGCAGGGAGCGGAGCAGCAGCAGTAGAAGCAGAAGCTATAGGGGGCACAGGAAGAGTGGCAGCAGCATGGTGGTTAGTTGATCATACTCAGGGTCCCAGTACTCCCCTTCACGGGGGGACATATCTCAGATTGGGGACAGCGAGGCAGACTCTAGTCCTACAGAGATGTATGGTGCTGAGATGATGACTGTCCCTCTGAGACCTGTGTTGCCACCATGTTCTTCCCCTCCCAGAAGCGCTGTCAGTGGTACATCACTGGGTGGGGTCCAGAAGGCAGGAGGGGGCAAACAATCCTCTGTCTGGGCACATTTTAAGTTGGTGCAGGTGGATGATCCCAGGAAGGTGCAGTGGACTTTGTGCCAGAAGGTGGTGAAGCGTGGGCAGGTGCTCATCAACCTTGGCACAACTGCCATGGTGAGGCACCTGAATGGATGTCACAGCACTGTGCTTTTAAGTGGGTAGGCAGGGGCAGTGGATGCCAGTGGGTTCCTGACTGCAGCGGCCAGTCATCTGCCTTCATCAGCGGGCAAGCGTCCTGCTAGAGCAGCTACCTCTAGCAGCAGGAGCGGTATTGCTGCTAGGGGGAAAAAGCAGCAGCAGCAATGTCAGTACACCATGGAGGAGCTGGGGTGGGGGCAGCTACCAAGTCCATTGGCAGCCACAGGATATGGAGGGTGGCGATGCTTTCAGCTGAAAGCCACGTGAATGTTGGGGGAAATGAGTGCGCTGGAGGGGCAGCCCTTCTCGGTGGTCAGGGACATGGGGTTTAGGCGCTTGTTTGGCTTCCTGGTCCCCGAGTTTAAGCTGACCTCACACACCACCCTGTCAGCAGATGGTGCCAGTCTTGTACCAGACTAAGGAGCAGGTGAGGGAGCAGCTGGCAGGGGCTAGGGGTGCCACCATCCACTTCATCACTGACCTGTGGTCCAGAAGAAATGCACAGCATGCCTACTCGTCAGTGACAGCGCACTGGTGGCAGGACCCGGAGGCAGCTTTTGGGAGTGGCAGAAGGGGTCCCGAAGCAGGGTATAGGTGGGCCCTCCTTCAGGCGGAAGTCATGGACCCACACACCACTTGGAACATCGAGACAGCCCTGACAGCCATGGTGAGGGAGTGGGTCACACCAGGTGCACCCTTCACCAAGGGGTTCGCGGTGACGGCCAACATGGCCAACATACTGAGGGCAGTCCACGATGCGGGCTTCACCAGCATCCCTTGGACCGCACACACCCTTCACCTGGTGGTCAGGGATGCTCTGGGCTTGGGAGAGAAGTGAATTGGGGAAGGCACCTGTATCTCCCTGATTGATCGGGGGAAGAAGCTGGCTGGCTTCTTTAACTAGAGCTTGAAGGGCAACGACCTCCTCCAGGCAAAGCAGGCAAAGCAAGGTTCCCCAGTGCACCAGCTGGTGCAGGATGTGTCCACCCAGTGGAATTCAACATTCCTGATGCTCGAGCGGTTTCTCGAGCAGAAATTCACCTTGCATCAGGTTCAACTGGTGATGGACAGCGGGGCACATCCAGGGTACAATGGGGCAGAATGGGAGATCCTGGATCACACAGTCTTTGTGTTGAGACCATTCCTGGCCATCCACGGCCACCATCAGCCAGGTGACCCCTCTGGTTCAGGGTCTGCACAGGAGGTTGGATGAGATTCTCCAGGAGGCAGGATTGTGGCCCTCAGGGCAAGAAGCTGGCAGCTGAGAAAGTTGCCCTGGTGCAGCAGCTGAAGGCAGGGCTGAAGGCATGGTTTGATGAGCTCCTGCAGCAGGAGGAATATATTTTGGCAACCATGCTGGACCCCAGGGTCAAGGGCATCGTGGCACGCCAGACACAGCTCTATGGCCACTGGAAGGGTGAGATGGTGGAGTGGGCCTGGAAGGCAGAGAAGGTTCTTGAGAGTGCACTGTGGCAGAAGCAGCAGCAGCAGCAGGACACTGTCACGGGGGTAAGGGGGAGGATAGGAGGATAGAGGGAAGGACACGGAAAGGCGATCAACAGGGCGGCTACCTCTCAAGATGGGATTTCTATCGAAGGCTATAATGTTCCTCAGGGTGTTAGGTGGTCTTTCCCCCTTGATTAGAGGGCAACTCTTTTCATCATCGGGACTTACAGAGAGGTAGCCAATTGCCCCAGAGGAAAGGGAGTAAACACACAGGGAGGGGGAACAGGCTCTCGAGGGTACATACAGGGCCCAGGACTCCGTGCAATAAATGGTGTGGGAGAAGGGGAGGGAAAGGCAAGCCCCGGGGGGGGGAGAGAGGGGGGAAGAAGGGTCAATAGGGTCCAAGACTGGGGGAAGGAGGGTGAGGGATAGGATGCACTCACTGCAGGGATGACTTGTCAGGTGATATACAGGAATGATCTGAGGACTTGGGGAGAAGGAAACAGGTAACCCACACCACACTATTCCAATGCCACTGATACTGAAAGGATAATAACACAGACAAATGACTCACTTACCCAAACTCACTCTTACAGGGGGAAGGGGACACAAGGACCAAATACTCACGTTCACGCTCACAGGAAGATTCAATGGACAAGTCAAGGTTTTACAAGGAAGGTTCTCAGGACAACAGGGGGCCAGTCTCTCACAAGTGATTACCGGTGGGGTTTACAAGCCCTGCCAGTTCCTTTTATGTGGAGAAACCCCCATTGGGGCCAGGTGTGCTCAGGGCGGGGCCCCAACCTGCCGCTGAGCTCAATGCCTCACTTTCCGCTGCTGTGGACGGGGCTGGGAGCGTCCCCTAAGCGCGGGGTAGCTCCGCCCCCCTGCAACGGCATTCACATCCCTTCTGGGGCTTCCTTCCATCGGGCCATTGCCAGGCAACAGCTCTCACGCTGCCGCGACATTTGCCCTGACAGTATCCCCCCCGTCCAAGCCCCCCCCCACCCTGGTGGGGAAGCCTGGTTTAGAGGGGTGACGGAGGTGAAATCTATGGATAAGTCAAGGGGCATGAATATTCATGGCCGGTTCCCAGAAACATTCAGAAGGCCCATAATGTTTCCAATCTATCAAATAATATAAACGGGAACCTAGAATATGGGAGTCCAGAACCGCCCGGACCTCGTATTCTGGACCGTCAGGGAGAAGAATAGGAGGGCCCGGGGTATCTTGTTGAATGGCATAGGTGGCAGGAAGTACCTTCTTTAATAGGGAAACATGAAAGGAAGGGTGGATTTGCATGTGGGCCGGGAGTCCTACCATATAGGTGACTACGTTAAGTTTACGGGTGATCAGGAAAGGACCGCAATAGGTGTTATCTAATTTTGCCAAAGGGCACAAAGAGGGGTAATTATGACGATGAACCCAAACCAAATCTCCTACCTGAAAGGAGGGCCCGTGGCATCGTCATTTATCTGCTGTCACTTTATAATGGCGATGTGCGTCCTGTAAATGCCATTGGGCCGCCCTCTGGGCTCTGTGAATTAGGTGCACCGAAGCCCCTGCAGCGGGTACAGACGTGAGGGGTGCCTCTGGAAAACAGAGGGGAGGCTGAAACCCATAGGAAACAAAAAATGGCGAAGTCCCCCAAGGAGGAGTTGGAACCATTGTTATATGTAAACTTGGCAAGTGGTAAGTGGTCAACCCAGTCCTCTTGAAGGTAGCTACAGAAACATTGTAGGTAGTGTTTGATATGTTGATTTAATCTTTCCACCTGTCCATTTGCTTTAGGATGGTAAGCCGTCGTAGGTCGAAGTTTGACTTTTATAAGGGTAAAAAAGGCTTTCCAGAAGCGGGAAATGAACTGCGGGCCTCTATCCGATATTATTTCTCCTGGTGTCCAATGCAACCGGATCACTTCCCAAAGAACAAGATGAGCGGTAGCAGGAGCTGAAGGCAAACCTTTACAGGGGATAAAATGTCCCATCTTCGTAAAGTAATCGACAACAACCAAAATGGAATTGTACCCTGCCGTCTTTGGAAGTCCTACAATAAAGTCTAAGGCTATTCTTTGCCAGGGGCCTTTTGGACTATGCATTAGTTGCAACAGTCCCACTGGTAAAGAACGGGGGACTTTAGTCCTTGCACATGTCGAACACCCCTGGACGTATTGTTTGACGTCCTTGTACAGTGAGGACCACCAAAAGGACCTCTGAAGCAGGGCCACGGTATGTTGTATTCCGGGGTGTCCTACCAGGGCGGAGTCGTGGTGGGCCCATAGGACTTGTGGTCTAAACGTGGGGGGAATAACTACTTTCCCTTTGTAATATAACAAACCCAATTTCCGTTGGTACTCAGGTAAAGGTTTTTCCTTTAGACTTACCCTTTGTAAGTGAGCCAAAGAAGGGAGAGTTGCGGGAAACATTCGTGAAGCAAAGATTCGTCCTTGAAGGTCCCCTTCCTTTTCAATTGGCGTATCGTACCGGGATAAGGCATCTGCCATAGTGTTCTGGGACCCGGGGTGATACTGTATGGAAAAAGAAAACCGTGCAAAAAACAAGACCCACCGGGCATGCCTAGGATTGTTGATACGGGCAGACTGAAGGTACGTCAGGTTCTTATGATCGGTGTACACAAGTACTGGATGGGGACCCCCTTCCAAAAGGTGTCTCCATGCTTCAAATGCAGCCTTAATAGCCAGCAATTCCTTATCCAGGATAGGATAGTTCCTTTCTGTGGACGTCAGTTGTCGCGAATAAAAGGCGCAAGGAAGGTGACATCCTGAAGGTTCATGGGTTTGTGTCAGCACAGCTCCTATGGTGACGTCAGAGGCATCTGCTTCTACTATAAAGAGTAAGGTGACATTTGGATGCTGCAACCGAGGGGCTGACATAAATGCTTGTTTAAGAGAGGTAAAAGCATCCTGGTGCGGGGTCCCCCACTCGAACCGTACCCCTTTCTGCAACAACCGGGTAAGAAGCTTAGTTAGGTCAGCATAATGAGGAATGTACTGCCTGTAGTAGTTAATGCTGCCTAAAAATCTTTGTAGTGCCTTTACAGTGGGAGGGGCAGGCCAGCGATTAATAGCTTCTAGTTTCCCCGGGTCCATATGTACTCCTTTTGCAGAAATAATAAATCCTAACAAGGGGACCGATGATGCATGAAAAAGCCATTTTTCTAATTTACAATACAATTTGTGAGTTCGAAGACATTCTAAAACCATTCTTACATGGAGCACATGATCTTCAAAGGAGGAGGAGAAAATAAGAATATTCTCAAGATATGCCACCACATATAAATTGAGCAGATCTCTAAAAATATCATTAATTAATTGTTGGAAGGTGGCCGGGGCATTTACCAATCCATAGGGCATAACTCGATATTTGAAATGGCCGAATCGTTTATGAAAAGCCGTTTTCCATTCATCCCCCTCTCTGATACGAACCAAATTATAGGCACCTCTTAGATCCAATTTGGTAAAAAATGTCGCACCCTGGAGTTTGCCAAGGAGTTCTGAAATAAGGGGAAGTGGGTAATGATTTTTAACAGTAATTTGATTTAATCCCCAATAATCTATACATGGCCGAAGGTCCCCCTCCTTCTTCTGTACAAAAAAGAGGGGGGGCCCGGCGCGGGAAGTAGAATGGCGAATAAAACCCTTAGCTAAATTCTCCTGAATATAATTACGTAACGTCTCGGTTTCACTAGGTGATAGATTGTATATGCACCCATAAGGGGGTTCCCTACTTACCATAAGGTCTATGGGACAATCATAGAGCCTATGAGGAGGGAGTTCAGAAGCTTCCTGTTGACTAAAAACCATTTCCAGGTCATGGTACTGGGAAGGAATACGGGCATCTGATGCCCGGGAGGAAATGATAGGTGCGGTTGCCCCTACCAGAGGGGGTGTGATGGGAATGACAATTTAGAGAAGGGAAGGGAAGGATTTGAGAACTCCAATTTATGGAGGGATTGTGGGTTCTTAACCAAGGTAGTCCTAGGACCAGGGGAAATAAAGGGGAGGAAATGAGGTCAAATTGAAGGAATTCAACATGGGTCCCAATGACACATTGGAGTGAACTAGTACAGTTTTGCAAGGGGCCTGAATTAAGGGGAGACCCATCAATAGTTTAGACTATTTCTACAGAAGTCCGGGTCTGATGAAGGATCTCATGGTGGGTGGAAAAGGCTATATCCATGAAGTTCCCTGAGGCCCCTGAATCCACTAACGCCCTAACCACCAAGGAGCAGGGGGTATCCCATTGAAGGGTAAGGGGAACATGGAGTTGAGGCAAGGGTATTGACGTATCCTTAATCTTAAGGAGGGAATTACACCTAGTTACCGGGAGGTCCCCCCACTCCCCCGGCCTTCAGCGTTTCCCGACCCCGAGGGATGTAAGGGTTTCGAAGGACATTCCCTTGAGAAATGTCCAGCCTTGCTACATTAAAAGCAGAGGCGAAGTTGGTGACATTTTCCCCACTCTTCTACACTAAGGAGCCCTCGCACAATCCCAATTTGCATCAGTTCTGGGGTTTCTTGTTTTACTACCGGGGTTGCAGAAGTAGGAGGTAGTTGGGGACCCCCCCAACACCACCCCCTACCTTGTTCTCATCTTTGTTCCTGTCTACTTTCAGTAAGGCGTTCATCGATCTGCAGAGACAGGGTGACCATCTCTTCTAGGGTTACCGGGGAAGTAGGTGCCCAGGTCACCTGATCTTTAATTTCCTCATTGAGCCCCTGTCAAAATAGGGCTTGAAAAGCAGAATCGCTTCAATTAAGGTCAAAAGCTAATTTTCAAAACTGCGTAATGTAATCTAATAAAGGGGCCTTGCCTTGCCATAGGTGGAGGATCGCTTGCTCTGCATCCCTTATTCTATGGGAGTAGTCAAACAAAAAATGAAACTGTTTTAAGAACCCCTTGTAGTTGCACAACAAATCATCATCTGAGGCTAGGAGGGGAGTAGTCCAGTCTAGGGCCACCCCTCCTAATAACCCAACAATATAAGCTACCTTAGCTTGATCAGAGTTATATGTGAGGGGTTGAGTTTGAAAGGTGAGGTTGCATAGTGCCAAGAAACCCTGGCAAGCCTTCCTATCCCTGTAAAACCTACCTGGGCACAACAAATCATCATCTGAGGCTAGGAGGGGAGTAGTCCAGTCTAGGGCCACCCCTCCTAATAACCCAACAATATAAGCTACCTTAGCTTGATCAGAGTTATATGTGAGGGGTTGAGTTTGAAAGGTGAGGTTGCATAGTGCCAAGAAACCCTGGCAAGCCTTCCTATCCCTGTAAAACCTACCTGGGCACAACAAATCATCATCTGAGGCTAGGAGGGGAGTAGTCCAGTCTAGGGCCACCCCTCCTAATAACCCAACAATATAAGCTACCTTAGCTTGATCAGAGTTATATGTGAGGGGTTGAGTTTGAAAGGTGAGGTTGCATAGTGCCAAGAAACCCTGGCAAGCCTTCCTATCCCTGTAAAACCTACCTGGGCACAACAAATCATCATCTGAGGCTAGGAGGGGAGTAGTCCAGTCTAGGGCCACCCCTCCTAATAACCCAACAATATAAGCTACCTTAGCTTGATCAGAGTTATATGTGAGGGGTTGAGTTTGAAAGGTGAGGTTGCATAGTGCCAAGAAACCCTGGCAAGCCTTCCTATCCCTGTAAAACCTACCTCGAGGAATAGGGAGTGCTGGGGAAGGACTAGCAGGGAGTGCAGCAGCTCCCTTCGCCACTTCCTTCTCATCTTCCATAGGGAAGGCCAAGGGCTGTTCCACAGACTCTTGTAATACTCTGTACCGGGCCCAGAGGTCCTTATTCTCAGCTTTGAGGTCTTGGACCTCCATAATGAGGGACTGGACGGTATGGATAAGTTATTGGATCTGGTCTTCAGAAGTCATGATACCCAAAGGGTCACCAAAGGGGAGGCCGGTAATTCTGTCACGGGGGTAAGGGGGAGGATAGGAGTATAGAGGGAAGGACACGGAAAGGCAATCAACAGGGCGGCTACCTCTCAAGATGGGATTTCTATCGAAGGCTATAATGCCCCTCAGGGTGTTAGGTGGGCTTTCCCCCTTGATTAGAGGGCAACTCTTTTCATCATCGGGACTTACAGAGAGGTAGCCAATTGCCCCAGAGGAAAGGGAGTAAACACACAGGGAGGGGGAACAGGCTCTCGAGGGTACATACAGGGCCCAGGACTCCGTGCAATAAATGGTGTGGGAGAAGGGGAGGGAAAGGCAAGCCCCGGGGGGGGGAGAGAGGGGGGAAGAAGGGTCAATAGGGTCCAAGACTGGGGGAAGGAGGGTGAGGGATAGGATGCACTCACTGCAGGGATGACTTGTCAGGTGATATACAGGAATGATCTGAGGACTTGGGGAGAAGGAAACAGGTAACCCACACCACACGATTCCAATGCCACTGATACTGAAAGGATAATAACACAGACAAACGACTCACTTACCCAAACTCACTCTTACAGGGGGAAGGGGACACAAGGACCAAACACTCACGTTCACGCTCACAGGAAGATTCAACGGACAAGTTAAGGTTTTACAAGGAAGGTTCTCAGGACAACAGGGGGCCAGTCTCTCACACGTGATTACCGGCGGGGTTTACAGGCCCTGCCGGTTCCTTTTATGTGGAGAAACTCCCATTGGGGCCAGGTGTGCTCAGGGCGGGGCCCCAACCTGCCGCTGAGCTCAATGCCTCACTCTCCGCTGCTGTGGGCGGGGCTGGGAGAGTCCCCTGAGAGTGGGGTAGCTCCACCCCCCTGCAACGGCATTCACAGCCCTTCTGGGGCTTCCTTCCATCGGGCTGTTGCCGGGCAACGGTTCTCACGCTGCCACGGCGTTTGCCCTGACAGATGCCCTTGGGGATGGTGGGAGTGGGAGCAATCACCCCTTTCAGCTGGCGGGGGTCTATTCCTGCCTCCATCCCTAGCAGTAGCAGCACCAGCAGCAGGCTGAGCAGCAGCAGCACCCCTATTGCCAGAAGTAGCTCGTATGTTCAGAGAACTCTGGCAAGTATGGGCTCATAAACAGCAGGGCAGGCAGTGTGGTTGAGGGCAGTGGTGGAGGTGGTGCCCAGGCAGAGTTACGTGTGGGGGAACGACAGGGACTCAGCAGCAGTGAAAAGCTACCTGGCGAGGAGCCGTGTATTGAACCCAGCAGTGATCCCTTGGCCTACTGGGCTGGCAATACCAATGTGTGGCCAGCCCTCTCCAAAGTGTCCAAGGGTCTCTTGTTCTTCCCACCCCAGTGTCCCCAGCGAGCGGGTGTTCTCGATGGCGGGGGACATTTGCTTGCTGCAACACCTAAGACTGGGGGCCAAGCTAGTGGAGCAGTTGCTGTTCATCAAGGTGAACCTTCCACTGCTGGGATTCCATGAGCTGCCCCTGGACATGGATTGATGGTGCAGTGGCACACATCATCCCATGCCAGGGGCAGTCTTGGGATGGGCTCCTCCTCAGTCTGGGCTGCTGCTTCTGAGGTGCTGTCCCTCCGTCCCAATGCCCTGGCGCTGATCCTCTCTCTCTCTCTCTCTCTCTCTCTCTCTCTCTCTCTGGCCTCAGCCGGCCTATCAAATTAAAATATATTATTATGCGTAGCCATTGGCCATAACAAAACTAAAAGAAATGCACAAAATAGAACACAAAACGTTTAAAATACAAATGAAGAACCATTGCATAAGGTATCCAATTATAACATTAGAATCATAAAGAAAGATCGCAATCAGTCAACAGGGCAAAACTCACAAAATTTTTTAAAAAAACAAAAAACAACATCATAAAATAGTAAAAGGAAAGGCCAATCTAAAAGGAGCATTTAGGCCCCTAAAGATTAATAATAACCCGCTAAGAAAGTAACTAAACAAGGTAAATTGCATAACTCAATTACAAGAATCCAAACCCCCTAATCGATTAAAGGGGGTTTGAAAGCCAAAAACCTTTATTTCACCTGGAAGGCATCTAACTAGGAAAGACATTACAGCATGGGTGATTTCAGGCTTATTATCTGCCAAAAAAAAAGATCTCACCAACTCCTGAGTGGATCTACCTGGCAGGTTATCCATGAACTTAACCAACCAAAGGGCCCTTGGTTTGTCATAAAGGTGACAGTCACAGAAGATATGTTCAATAGATTCCGTCGATGACCTTTCATAGGGAGAAAGCCTCTGATGGAAGGGCAGACCCCCATACCTCCCCTCCAAAACTCGGGACGGTAGATCATTACATCTGGCCTGCAGAAACAGATAGATTTTCCTATACGAGCAAGCAAATGAAAGGTAGTCTGCTCGTGCCACCAATTTTGGGCTCAGATCGGAATAATGGGCCAGGGACCTACATAAGGAAATACAAGCAAAGTCCTCCTACCTACTTAGGTCATGGAGTCTGCCATGGATCTCTGCCTTGGCAGCCCCCAGATCCTTTGACAGGAGATCTGACTGATCTCATGACGCCGGGTGGCATTGGGAAGCTGTAAGCCTGCCAGCCGACCTCTGGCTACATGATCTCGGCCCTCCTATCTGACTGGCTCTCTCTCTCATGCTGCACAGTCTTCGCGAGCCTATATGAGTGCCCTGCCAAGGTCCCAACCTGCCGTCCCTACTGCCTCTCATGCCACGCTGCCTGTCTGCCAAGCTCGAACCCTGCTTTAGCCTGCCTTCCGCCTCTCATGTCACACTGCCTTGCTGCCCACCCAGGTTGCAAAGCTCAAAGCCTGCCTCAGGCTGTCTTCTGCCACTCATGCCATGCTGCCTGTCTGTCTGCCCAGCTTGCAAAGCTCAAAGCCTGCCTCAACCTGCCTTCCGCCGCTCATGCCACGCTGCCTTTCTGCCCACCCAGGTTGCCAAGCTCAAAGCCTTCCTCAGCCCACCTGCCTGCCTCTCATGCCAAGGTGCCTCTCTGCCTGCCCTGGGAACCCTGGGTGATGTGCCCCACTGGCCTGGTAATCCCACTGCCGCTGTCTGTTGTTCCATGGGTGCTCTGCCCTGGCAAATCCAAATGTGCCCATGCAATCCTGCTGCTGCCATCTGCTTCTGTATGGGAGCTCTTGCCTGTAAAATCCTACCATCCTGGATCCATGGGTGCTGCGCACAGGCAAATCCTGCTGCTGCCATCTACTGTTCCATGGGTACTGTGCTCTTTCAATCTAATGTCTCCTGCTGATGCTGATGCCGCTTGCCACTCCTGTCTCAGGAACCACCATCAGGGTTCTGGGGCTATCATTCCGCTCACACAGAGCCTTCATTCCACCGCATCAAGAAGGAACCACTCCAGCCCCATGACGCACCATCAGGGTTCTGGGGCCTATGTTCCAGGCAGGGAGGGTTGTCATTCCACTTCACTGTCTGCCAATGCTCCACTGATGCCAGCCAGCCTACATTCCAGGCAGGGAGGGCTGTCCATACACATCATCCAGAAGCTGCCACTCTAGTCCAAGGACCCACCATCAGGGTTTTGGGGCTGTCGTTCTTCTCACAGGGAGCCATTATTCCACTGCATCAAGAAACAGCCAGCCACTCCAGCTCCAGGACCCACTGTCAGATTTCTGGGGCCTTCGTTCCAGGCAGGGAGGGCTGTCATTCCACTTTACTATCTGCCAATGCTCCACCGATGCCAGTCAGCCTGCAACACCCAGCCAAGTAGGGGTGACAGCTGCAGTTACTGTGCCCTAGCAATCCAATGTCTGCTGCTGCTGCTGGTATTGCACATCAGCCATTTGCTCTTCCCTCTTGTAGATGGGCATTGCTCAGATGAGTGCACCGGAGGGCTGTGCCTCCGTGTTCATGTGATTCACCACTGGGCAAGGCTTGACCAATTTGCAGAAGAGCTTCTTGAGATCGGTTGAGTATGATGCCATCCTACAATGCCCGGCCAAGTAGGGGTGCCAGCCACCAAGCCCTGGCCAGGCCTCTGCTGCTGCTCCACTGATGCCTGGCAGCCTGCAATGCCTGGCCTCTGCTGCTGCTGCTGCTGCTGCTGCTGCTGCTGCTGTTGTGTCTCAGATGGCCAGCCATGCCCCCACGGGCACCGCCAGTGGCCAAGCATTGAGCCTGCCTGCCAAGGCAACCCGGGGTGCCAAGCCCCAAGCCTTCTTCTTCTTCTTCTTCTTCTTCTTCTTCTGCTGCTGCTGCTGCTGCTGCTGCTGCTGCTGCTGCTGCTGCTGTGTCTCCGACGGCCTGTCATGACCAAATGGCCCCCCCTGGAGTGCCCCAAGCCTCCAGGGGGCCAAACTTTCAGAACGTTTGGGGTGGGTGGGTCCGAACTCCGCATGACTGAACCCACGAACCCGAACTAAGTTTTTAGTCTGAATGTCCGAACATTCAAACTCCGGTCTATTCACACATCCCTAATATTCATCCTGGCCTTTAGTAGGTGGAGATAAATATCCTCGACTGGTTTAATAAAGAATTTTGTATAGTTTATATTTTTAGAGGTTTTATTTTTTTATATTTTATATATGTCTATTATATTTTATGTTATCTATCTTGAGTCTTCAAGTAAGGGCAGGTTAAAAATCCACATACACAAGTAAATAAATATTTAATTTAAAAAGTAAATGCTTTGTATTGATAAGAAATAAATGCACAATCTTGCATTGCATTTATATGGTACCTTCCATCTAAAGATCTAAAGGCACTTTAGAAGCACCTATTCAATGATAAATCACTAGGGAGAAAAGGCTATGCAGATTATCTAGGAAAGTTCAGTCTTGGTTTCTTTCCTATAACCTACTTTATCCAAATGTATTCCCCTGATTCCTGAGAACCCAAGCAGGAAGTCTCACTGGGACCAAATTCGACCTAAACACATAGACTTTCCATTAACTTCAATAGGCTTTGGAATATATGGTGCTCCAAGGAACAAACGACAGGGGGAGCTCTGTCACTATTTTAATCTCAGATCTAGGATTTTACTTCAGGAAAGACACTCAGAGAAGCACTTCTCAGATCATTTTTGTACCAATTTAGTGCATTACAACCCAGTTCAAATTCCCATACAACCCTTTTACTTCACCAAAGGACCAAGGTGTGTGGTATATTACACTATACATCTATTACGTTATTTCAAAGGATTGCATATCTCCACTGCAATAAACAGATTTAGGGTGCAATCTAGCTCAACTGAAGTGGAGTTCATTTTAAGGAATTGAAGTGAAGCCACTGACTTCAGTGTAAACTGGATTGTGCTCAGAGTGTTATTTGGGGGAAAAATAAATAAATCAGTGGGACATATTGTCCTATGCATTTTGAGGTAGGATGAGAGAGACAGATAGATTCAATTATTATCTAAGAGGCTGGGGCTGGAGTCACCGCCCCTCCTTGGAGTCATATCTGCAGAATTCTAATAACATGTTAGCAGGGTGCTAGCAATGAAATGGTAAATTGAATTCCGCTTTTGAAAGTCATCTTGTTTTCTTAAGGTGACCATTCCCAGAGAAAGATTCACTAATTATGTGAAGAACAAAACCATTTAATAAACTTTTTTTGTTTAACATTTCAAACACCAAACATATCCTCCAAAATAAATATGTTGCTTAAATTGGTTGGGCTCCTTAGGTAGAGAAAGGAAGTGGGGAGATGGGGTCCAGTTTCCTTTATTTTTAGTGATGCATCTTACGGATGACCTGTCTTTTATGTACCTAATGATGGTATGTATAACACTGGTCTTCAAACTGAGACAAGGAGCAGGAAGACATTGGCAGAATGGGTGTGAAACAGATTACTGAGATAATATTTTCTTCTTGATTGTAGAGGTGTGGAATCACCTCTATAGTTAAGGTGAATTTCACTTTCTATTAAAACCATGAACATTCTGCTTGTTCTAAAAATTGAAATAATTTATCCTATCAAACTGAAATTGTGTAGAGATGATTGCTTAGGTAAGGGGTAGAATCTGTCTAAATCTCATGCAAATTGGATGAAAAACAAAAAAGATGTTTGAAAATTGTTTTGGTTTTTTCCTTTTGCAATATTTTTTCTTGACTGGGAAAAGTGTGTGTTTTAGTTGGCCATTTGGAGGAATATATGTCTTAGAAAATTTGTGGGCTTTCTAATTGTTGCTAGACTTTGGATTTTTAAAATGTGTGCTGTACTTTTAAAGTTATGCAGTTTAGAAGTCACACGTGCAGAAGACTGGGGAGGTTTTGAGGGCATCTTGGCTCTTAATTTATCAAGGAGGACTGCACGGATTTCCTCAGTGAAGGACATCTGAGGTGAAAACAGAGGGTGATTTCAGACGTGACGGGGCGGATTCGCCCCGTCACGAAATTAATTTTGAATTCCCCGCCGGGATGACCCCGTTACGCCATAACAGATGTGCCGGGGGACCCCAGCGGGGAATCGGGGAGGGGGCGGGGCCACACGGCGCAACGTGTGGCCACACGACCCCGCCCCTTCCACGCTCCCTGCTGCCCGCCCTCTGGGGAGACAGGCGGGCGCTGTGGCCAATGCCGCTGCAGCGCTCGCCCGCTTTGACCACGGGCCAGAATCCGTGTGGGGATTCCGACCCGTGGCTGCCGTCCAGATGTGATGGCGGGGGTCACCACGGTGGGGAATCACATTCGCCGCACGACAACCTCCGGCCCCGCCGCTTCGGCTGCTCACGCGGCGAATGTGATTCCCCGCCATGGTAACATCTGGGGGGAAACATCCATTTCCCCCAACAGACATTACGTGGTCGCTGCCACCACAGGGGATTGACTGTGGTGGCCTTTGACCACGTAACATCTGAAATCATCCAGACATGATGCTAACCACCCTTTAACCACCCTTGGTGGTTATTTGTGCATGTTTCAGGGCTGTACTGGTGCCCTATGCAGCCCTGATATATGCATAAATGACCACCAAGGGTGGTTAAAGGGTGGTTAGCGTCATGTCTGTTTTCATCCTGAGTGAGGTGAGGGTCCCCCACAATGTAGCCTAGGAGAGGGAGGAGTGTTTTTTAAAAGTCACAATTTGGCACAAAAACTTCTGATTTGTCCTGAAAACTAACAGAAATTCATGAAAGTAACAGAAGCTCAAAAAACTAAACAAAGACTTCTGAAACTGCTGGATAATTCCAAAGTACACTGAATATTCATGAACTGTGTTGGAAATAGCTGAAGGACAGTGGAAACAGCCGGAGGAACCTGCAACGTAACCCTGGTTACTATAGAGGCACGTGGCCACCTTCCTGATTGAGTTTAATCAGCAATAGAGGTGTGTGTGTGGGGGAATAAGTTGAGTATAGTTGGTGGAGTGGTTGGGGGTAGCTGTGTTTGTGGTCATAATGGTGGTCGGGGAGGGTGGAGAGAGAAATTTTCAAAAGTTTGGAATTATTTTATTCAGCTCCCTGAAATGGACCCAGAAGAGGCTTGCTGCACCTGCTGTGACGCAGTGGTGTACAGGGGCCTAATCATGGTACGTCCACTCTGGGATACCATTTAGAGCATGTTCTTGGTATGCAGTTGGGCAGCAGAAGGCAGGGTGGTTGGAGGACACCGCGCAATCCAGAGAGGACAGCCTTTCTGGCAAGGCACCATTGGGAGGAGAGGCAAGAACAGCTGTCTGTGCAGACTGCTAGGAGAAGGGATGTTAACTCCTCCACCTCCAACTGTTCAGGTTGATCAGCCACCACATGTTCCTCCAGAAGGTGTTCCAGGAGCAGCACCATCTGTGCCTACTGCAAATGCAGGAGGCAATTTGGGCTGCATAGGTGACGATTGATGGGTTGTGGGCGGCTATTGATGGGTTCCAAGGGGAATTTGGTGAACTTGTAAGAGAGTGGCAAGAATGATCACAAAACGTATGCTGCCTCTGCAGTTACTATTCTCTACTATAGGGCCAGAAGAGGGCATGTAAGGCTTATCGGACTTCCGTAGTAAAGCAATAGAGGCTTCTAGGATCCAGGGCATGAACAAGCTCCCTGACCTCCTATCACTTCTGAGACTCTCAGTCCTAGCAAGTCTGCATGTAGATGAACATGTCTGAACATCCCTTCACTGTATTTAACAGTTATATTTTAGATAATACTTTATTTTTTTATTTCATGTTGTTTATGTTATTAGGTTAGAAGTTAGCATAGGTTATAGGTTAAGAATGGTGAATATGTTATAGGTTAAAATACAGAAATAGGTTATAGGTTAAAATATTTAAAAATAAATAAATTAGCGGTTAAGATATATGAATATGTTATATGTTGCAGGGAGCAGTCTTCAGGGTCTGCTGCCCCTTTAAGAGGAGGCTGAGAGGGTCATCTAGAGGGCTGTGTGTGCATAGGTATGGCTTTGGGGAAACCAGTCCATAATGTAACAGGGTGGCTCCTGTGAGCCTACTGGAGCCCTGTTCCATAGAAAACTTGATATTGTCAGATATTAGCATGTTGGAGCATGCCAAGTAGAGACTAGTCTTTCAGACGTGAACAATTTGAGCGGATAAAAAATAATATGTTCTCTTGGAAATGCCCAATCTAAAACTTGTTTGCATTAGCAAACTTGTTTGCTAATATCTGACATTGTCCAATCTGAGCGCTGTATATGTCCAGTGTGCACAATCTGTTCCCACATTCTCTTACAACACTGTTTAAAGCTCCTCTCCCCCACCTCTTCCTCCCACCAGCCCCAGTGTGCTTGGAGCTCCTCTCCCCTGCCTCTTCCTCCCACCAGCCCTAATGTTCCTGAAGCTCCCTTCCCCTGCCTTTCCCCAGTCCTTGTCACTGCTCTGGTGTTTCCCGACTGGCAGACAAATGGCTGGAAGTGTGTGTTCAAACTGTGCACACTGAGAAGTCTTCCTACATTCAACTAGAGTGGTCAAAGTCACAGCCGCTCTTGTAAAGATAGGTTTCCCTTACCCGGTAGTGCGCTGATTTGAAAAATGCACTGGCTGGGAATAGAGTGCACAGAGGGCTTCAGATGTGAATGAAATATGCACATTAAATAAAACAGCATATATTTCATACATGTCTGAAAGGGATCTAAGAACCCTGCTGGAGTCCAAGTGCTGGGGCATGCTCAGTAGATACAGTGGGAACAGAGCATACTCAGGGTCTTTATAAGGCTGGAATCAATCTAGAGGGGGAGGCCATAGGAGTAGGAGCTAGTGCTGTGGACTCACTGCTCCAGGGAACGAACCCTGTCTGAAGGACCTGCTTAGAGCAGTAAGGACTTGCCCAGGTTGGGGCTAGGGTGGAGAACTGAGAGGGCTTTGCTAAAAGCCCAAGGATATAACTGTGCAATATATTGAGGCATAGGCCTTGGCTATAAGGGGAGGTTGGAGGACAAGGAAAGGGACCCTACAGGGTACCCCTATAAGGTGCATCCCCCTACTCTTGGGGATACTGGAAGGGCATGGCAGTTGAGTTGCTAATTCACCAAAGTAATACCCCAGTGGCCCTGTGTGGATCTGGGACCCCCGCTGCTACAATATAGTTTAAAATTGTTTATATTATGTAAATAGGTTAATTGGGTTTTCCAGAGGTTAGAATAGGAAAAAACAAATCCCTCCTCATAGATTGATATCTTGCCATGGTTATGGGAGCTTATGGTCTTCTTAATGATTGTGTTCATTGCAACCTTAGAGGCCAGACCAAAATCAGTCTCTTTTTGTGAAGTTGATACTGTTCTATGAGGGAGAATTCAATGTATTTCCTTTAAAAAAACCTAAAAACCCCCCCCAAAACCAGGGAAATTACATTTGCAAAAAACCTAATGATTTAGAGAGGAGTTAAGGTTCTTACAAATTCAAAAATTCTTCAAAAAGCATGGACATTGCAAGTTAAGGTTTGAACCTTAACTTCGTGCCATGTAAGCAGTAAAAACGCTATACAATCTCACATATGTGCTTGCTTACAACTTAGGATCATGCACCTACACTTTGCCTTGGTCTTTCAGTCCCAATCCTCTTCCTCTGCAGGTTGAGGGCAACACTGAAGGTGAGGATATCAGGGTACCCCTGCTTTACATATATATTTTCATTTGTGTTAGGGAGAGTGGGATACTTGAGTACTGGGGGGCTCTATATGGAGCCCCCCCTCAGCATTGATGGATGCAGCTGTATGCAGGGAGACAAGAGTGGGGGCAGCTGGATAGTGGAGGAAGTGTATCCTGATGGGGCAGTAGGTGCTGTGGGAGTGTTTATGGGAAACAAGGCCAAGAAATGTGTGATGTGTTTGAGATACAGCTGAGGGACAACTAAGGGTGGGGGGGAGTGCATTAATCAACAATGAACAGACAGGTGCTGGGAGTGGTGTATATTTGGTGACAAGCTGGAGAGACTGGTGATTTGTATTGAACAACAAGGTTGGGAGGCAGGCAGAAGTGGGGAGCAGTGTTTGTATGGGGAGGGCATACCTGGGTGTTTGGGGGTTATATATGAGGGGAGAAGGATGAGAGATGGGCAATGCATACTCAAGTAGAAGATTTGGGTTTGGCCAGTCAGAGGTTGGGATAAAGAGTATGCTATGTAGTTATATATATTTGTGTATGTTGTTTCAGTTCAGTTGGGGACAATGGGACATCAAAGTACTGGAGGGGCGGGTATATATGCGGGAAGAAGATTGCTGGCTACAGGATGTCTACTGCTTGAGAAGAAAGGGTATAGATAAGAGATGTGGAGCAGTGTGTGTATTGGCAAGGGGCAGCCACATGCTAGCAGGGTGTAAGTGGGGGGAGAAGGCTCGGAGTCAGTCAGGGGTGGGACATTCAGCTTCTGTGGTGGTAAGTATGAGGGCAAAAAGACAGAGAGGTGATCTTCATTTAGGCAGAATGTTTGGGACACAGCTCTTGCCTAAGAGGGGAGGTACAATGAAGGAGAAATTGTGGCTACAGTACAGACAGGAATAAAGTCTATAATATTAGGGTGGAGACAAACTTCCTATTGAAGTTTCACAGTTGCCCTCAACCTCCAGAGGAAGAGGATTGGGGCTGAAATTCTTGAAAATTTGAGTACTGCCTGCAAGAAAGTTATATTTACAACAACAGTACAAAGAACAGTACAAACTCTGTCTAGTTCTCTGTTGTCTTAATCGTTCTTTCCTTCCTGCTTGCTTTCTTGCTTCTCTCCCTCCTCCCCTTTGCAAATGGAGGTAGGACTGTCAAGTGGAATATGATTTATTAAATATATTTTTTTTTCTGTTTTCAGAGAAAGGAGGAAAACACCCACTCTCATTGGTGTTGGCTTGAGTCTGTGGCTGCTTGTTTTAGTAATGAATTGTTGTGTAGCTGCCCGCTTGGAACTCAGAGTAACCATTGATTGGAATAGGCTGTTCTAACTGGATAGAGACAAATCAGAGGCTCCATTGCATCTAGCTCCTGGCTAAAGTAAAAATATTTTCATTACCTGTAAATGCAGCAAAGGGGAAGGAGGGACAGACATTAGAAAAACATCCCAGTTTCTCATGGGACTTCAGTCTTTTTGTCTCAATAAGGCGTTTCCTTCAAGACAACTGAAGCTGTGTAAACAGCTTCTCTAAATAGGGCAGCAAATTTGCTTCCAAGCCAGTTTTGACAAAATCCCCAGATAAATAACTCAATCCAGAGTTTATAAGCAAACCAGAAGTTAGCCTTGTGCCAGTCACTGGGTCAAGAACTCTGAGAGCATCTCAACTAGCTGAAGGGCAGGTAGCATTAACCTCACAAGGAGTCCTGCCCACACCCCCTTGCTCTGCAGTCCATAGCCTAGCTGCCAGGAGGCGTCTCTCTCTCCCCACTGGGACAGGTGCACAAAGAATAGAGGGACAGGTCCTCCCACCAAGGCCCTTCCTTCCCCCATAGCTGGCTGGAGGCCTCTGCTAGAGCACAGATACAACCAAAGGCCACAACAAAGTGGGACAGTGTCATCCCCCCACCAGCTGAGTGGAGGCCTTTCTGCTGGAGCAGATGCCCAAGTAATGGCCAAGGTGAGGAAGGAGTCTTTACCCCTCCTTGCACCTTGACACCACACCACACACCTCAAACTGGCTGGACCTTTCTCTCTCTGCTGAGGCAGCCCCCCCCCC
>QEPC01014906.1:185658-200618 GCA_003113815.1 Sphenodon punctatus
GCGCGCGCGCGCGTGTCTTCCACGCACTCCCAAAGCCTTGCCCCTTTTCTCCCCTCCGTCTGCTAAAAGAGCTCTGGCTCGCTCGCTTTTATACAACACCCTGTTAGCCTTGAGATAATATTAACTTTGTGATCAAATATTGACTTGTGGAGCCTCCAAATCCTCTTCCATGCCTGAGCCGCACTGTCCTAACAAAGTTGTGTTTGGCCTAGAACTGTTGGGGGGAGGGAGTGTGGGGCGTTATGGAGTGCGAAGGGGGCAGGGGAAGGGCGGGTTATTGCTGTAAATTTCGCTTCGAGAGGGCACGGGAAAGACAAGCGCTTGGATCCTAGGTGGATATCATTTATGAATCAATCGGTGCGCTCGCCCCAAATAAAGCTGGGGCAAAGGCTGGAGCCTCCAGATAGTGTCACCATGGGGTGTGAGTGTGTGTATCTGTTTGCAAGAAAGAAAAGAGAGAGCGAGACTTTCCCTCTATTTCTCCGGGCCGCCTTTGGGGCTCTGAGATTTCCCCCTTTAGTTTCCGATCGCAGGGAGATTTAAGGCTGCTGCTCCCTGAGTTTGTTTGAATTTCCCTTCCTGCCCGCTCTTCCCACGATAGCTACACAACGGGCAGACCCCTCCAACCTCAGTTCCTTTCCCAAGAGACGGCTTCCCTGTAGTTTGCGGGAGAAGCTGCCTCTGCCTCTCTTTCCTCCTGCCCCGCAGAGCGCGGAAGGGAGCTCGGCAGCTCCGATTGCTAGAGCAGCCTGTGTTGCCTCCATGAGTGGAAGTTAGTCACCCCCTCCCTCCTCTCCCTTCTTCTTGCAGGGCTATTCTTCCGTGAGCAACATGAACGCGGGCCTGGGCATGAACGGCATGAACCCCTACATGAGCATGTCTGCGATGAACACCACGGCGAACATGGCAGCGGCCGGCTCCATGAACATGGCTTATGGCAACCCCGGCATGAGCCCATCTCTGACCGGGATGTCTCCCGGCGCTATGACTGGCATGGGGAGCGGCGGAGTGACGGGCATGGCCCCCCACCTCAGCCCCAATATGAGCCCCATGAGCGCCCAGGCCCCTTACCCCCCCATGAGCTCCATGAGCCCCATGTACGGGCAGTCCAACCTCAGCCGCTCGCGGGACCCCAAGAGCTACCGGCGGAGCTACACGCACGCCAAGCCGCCCTACTCCTACATCTCGCTCATCACCATGGCCATCCAGCAGTCGCCCAACAAGATGCTGACCCTGAGCGAGATCTACCAGTGGATCATGGACCTCTTCCCCTTCTACCGGCAGAACCAGCAGCGCTGGCAGAACTCCATCCGCCACTCCCTCTCCTTCAACGACTGCTTCCTCAAGGTGCCCCGCTCGCCCGACAAGCCGGGCAAGGGCTCCTTCTGGACCCTGCACCCGGACTCCGGCAACATGTTTGAGAACGGCTGCTACCTGCGCCGCCAGAAGCGCTTCAAGTGCGACAAGCAGCAGCTGGGCGGCAAGGAGGGAGCCGGGGCCGGCGGAGGGGGAGCTAAGAAGCCGCCGCCGCCGCCGCAGCAGCAGCCACAGCCTCCCCAAGCGCAGCCGCTCGGGATCGGGCCAGGAGGCTCCGAGAGCTCCGCCTGCCCCGAGTCTCCCCACTCCAACCCTTCCCCGTGCCGGGAGCACAAGAGGGCCTTGGCGGATCTGAAAGGCAGCGCCGCGCTGAGTCCGTCGGAGCAAACCCCTTCCCCGGCCCAGCAGCAGCAGCACCTCCTGGCCCAGCACCATTCCGTGCTGGCCCACGAGGCGCATCTCAAGCCGGAGCACCACTACGCCTTCAACCACCCCTTCTCCATCAACAACCTCATCTCCTCCTCCGAGCAGCAGCACCCCCACCACCCCCACCACAAAATGGACCTCAAAGCCTACGAGCAGGCCATGCACTACTCCGGCTACGGCTCGCCCGTGCACGGCAGCTTAGCCATGGGCTCGCTAACGAACAAAAGCGGCCTTGAGGTCTCGCCCCTGGCCGGAGACACCTCGTATTACCAAGGTGTGTATTCCCGCCCCATCATGAACTCCTCCTAAAGGGCTCGCTCTGCGCCGCAAGAGGAAAGGGCCGATGGACTTTGCCCTGGGGAGCATGGCTCAAGATGTGTATATTTGGGAAATGACCAGTGTCTCCAAAGTACCCCCACAGTGCCCGCCATCCGTCCAGATCCAAAGCCAATAGACTCCTGGACTCCGAGGGGCCTCCAGAAACCCTTTAGTCTCTCCTTCCTTGCAGGAAGGATCAGTGGAACGGAACCCTCCTTAACTGATTTATTCAATCTATTTCTTTCTTTTAAAATAATAATAATAATAATAATAATAATAATAATAATAATAAATTAATAATGTTGGGGCCTTCACCGTTCATTGGCAACTTGTTCTATTATTCAACTATCCCAGTAGGTAGCAAGTTTCCCCTAATATTCAAGCTACACTTACACTCCTGTAATTCAAACCCTCAGATCACCACCCGCTCTTCTAGCGCTAGCAGTGGGAAAACAACTGAACATTACAAATCCTTTGAAATGGGGAGTCTTCCCTTGATTTTAATGGGCTTTGGACCAAGCCCCAACATGTCCAGCTTTTTAAAGTACCACTCTAATTTTTTTATTTATTTTCTATTTCCTTTTTGGGGTGGGGTGGGGGGAGGGTACACTTTTCTTGCAGTGGGTGATAAATACATCTATTTTTTGTGTGAAAGTAATGGAAAACTTATTCAGTGTGAAACCATGTTAGTTTTTAAACTGATGACCAAAAGTGTGTAATACTGTAAAAATAAGAAGTAAAAAAAGAAAGAAAAAATAGAAAAAAAGCAGGTTAGATGGTTGTAAATTACACAAATGTTTGATGTTTGGTTTTCTGAGTAAACTACTTGGATCTGATTAATTTATCATTTCTGTATGCTTTATTTATGGCTTATAAATGTGTATTCTGGTAGAAAACAGCCAGATTTTCGCAAAACTATATTAAAGTGGTATTGGCATTCCCCTCCCCATTCCATTATTTATTTATTATTATTATTATTATTATTATTATTATTATTATTATTATTATTATTCCTAACTCTTCTATTTTTTTCTATTGTTGAACATAATTCAAAGAAATGTTGGAAAGCAAATTATTCTCATTTTAATTTTTAAAAGTGCATTTAATTAAAAATAAATAACCCCTTCTCTCCACCATAGATAGATGACAGATTAGATGCACACACGTGTGGAAATTATGAGCTGTATGTAGAACGATATGCAATACAAATGTATTGTATGCTCTATGTATAAAATATGCAATACAAACACTTCCCACATGTATGAATTGAACGATATAGTATGTATTTATATGTACTCATTATATTAATATATTATATAGTTTGTCATATATGTAGTTTTAAGTCTCTCACATAGATTTTTCATTTTAAAATAATCAGGTTCCAAATCAAAAAGAACATTTCACAGTATTTGAATTTAGTTTGTTTAAAACGTAATTATGAATACGCCCAAATTTACCCTGGTCGGTTTCTTTTCAAATATATATGAACTTTTCCTAATAGACACGGAAAAGATGGGAAACCTGGGAGCTCCCTTTTCTCACCTGCCTCCTACTAGACCCAATCTCACTCTCTCCCTGAGACAATGTATTTATTGAGACCATCAAAGAAACGAGATTCCCTAAGGTAGGATTTGTATAAAATGGTGCTTTGGACTCTGTGGTGCCAGGTGCCCAGAACCAGCCTATCCAGTATCACTGAGCTACCGAGAGCAGAGAACTGAGCACAAACCCATCAAGCGTGCAGACAGACGGAGGTGCCTGCCAAGGTAAAATGCAAGTGATTTAGGAATAATATATACATCCAAATAAATCCAACTATATCTGCTTGATGCTGCCTTCGAGTGTGCCACCCCGATTTCGAGCTCACTCCTTCCCGCAGCAGCGCACATGGTAGCAACGCAACCCCTCAAATCCTGCTCACCGGCGCAAACGGAGCCGCTCCGCACCCTCAAACATGCAGACCTCGATCCTGTCCGTTTGGAAACTATTGGAAATTTTACCACTAAACACGAAAATGGAGCAATGAAGTAAAATTGAATATAATCAGACAACATACCAGTACTAATAGTGTTCATTATTGTTGTTACCTTCGATGCTGAACAAAAAAAAAAATCTAAGCAAACAAGCAAATCCCAAAGCATGTGAAGCGAATGCATGCTAAAACTATTAAACAATGTTATCCTATGTTTCCAATGTTATCCTTAATTTTCGCACAGGTAGAAACGTGGGTTCGGCCCAATTCTGATGTGACTGGCACTGACATATAAAACATTTCAAATTCCCATCTCATTAAAATGAAAGGACACAGTAAAACAGCAATACATTTACTGTAATTATGCCTAAAATATTTAATCAGATAAAATAGTGTATTTATTGTACAACATTGACTCCATCTACTGAAAAAGCTCTCCCTGATTCTAGCTTTCCTTTCCGATCATAGAATGATAGAATTTTAGAGCTGAATGGTTCTTCAACGGTCATCTGTCCAACTCACAAATAGCCTATATTTGTCTACCTACTTTAATTTATTTGGGGGAATCAGCATAGAAGTACACAAACAACACACACACACACACACACACACAGAGTTAAAGAATACAAAATTAGATCAATAATCTAATGTACAAAAGTACAGCATTAGATGTTTATGCACAGCTACTTTGATCTGTAAATAAACACAGTAAACAAATAAAAAGTAGATAGATAGATAGATAGATAGATAGATCGATCTTTTAATTGTTTACTGACTGTGTTTATCCACAGATCACAGTTGCTGTGAAAAAATCTAATGTACTTTTGTTCATTAGATTATTGATCTAATTTTGTATTGTTTCAACAATTCATATATATGTCTCACCCCACATCATTCCACTCCGTGTGTGTGTGTGTGTGTGTGTGTGTGAACGGTTGAAAGAATACAAAATTAGATAAATGATTTGTTAATATGTTTTACTGAAAAGGAAAGAAAGATTCACACATGTCTTCAGGTCTGTCTGTATACACAAATGATTGTATGCAATATATCACATATATTTTGTAGGATTTTTAAAAATAGTTCCTAATGGTGCTTGTCCCCACTACCTCCTTCACATACGCCTCATCACTTGAAATCAATAGAAGGCACTGCAGACTGCAAGCATTTTTTAAAATTTTTAAATATTTTTTAACAATCTAAACGTAGAATCCTATTTACAGGAGTTTGTTGGGATCTAAATCCAACAAACGACTGGTTTCAAAAGCAAAGCGCATTGTCTCTTGTCCTGCTAACACGTACCACGTCTTTTATGCAATCAATTTTTCCCTTTCCCAACTATTTGTTGTTTCCCCCACGTGTTTAAGCAGCCCCAAAAACATTCAAATCCTTCTTAAAATTCCACATTGTTCACGGAAACCCCGCCAAACAAAACTAGGATCCTGCCAGAAATCGGCCTGTCTCTGCGCTGCAAGGACACACACGTTGTGAACCAAAGCATAAAATGTGTTTCATTACCACATAAAAGGCTCCCGTAGAGAAGGAGAGAATGGGGCTGATTTGGGAACAATGGCCAGCGAATGGGATGCTCTAACCTGTTATGTTCCAGATCACATGCCCATTGTTAGAGGGTAGTTTTAAACTACTTAGCGTCTCGCCCTGCGCTGATCCCAAGCGATAAGATATAGTTCTGTCCCAATACATTCAAGGGTGGCATTTTGATGCCTGCTATGGAATCCGGTCCTTTTTGTGTTGCCTTGTTCACATCTCCTCCCTGACATGCTAGTCTCCATAGATCGTCAGGGATGGGAGACAGGAATCGGCCACACGACGCGCACCCCCTCCCCAAGTACTTACTGCTGCTGGGCTTTAAGCAACCGTGATCTGTGAATAAACACAGTCAGTAAACAAATAATTAAAAAAATCGCGTTCCAAATTTCAGGAGGGTAAACTTTCCCGGCCACGTCATACTTCAGCAAATTTGCAGCTAGTATATTGGTCCCTTTCATTTATTTTTCTTTCGAGCCATTGTGCTTAACTGAATTTTATAAAGCTGATCGATATCTTGGTAAAATATTCATTTTTAAACTAGCGGGCAGTGAAATCTTTGCTTTGTGCTAAAGTCAACAGTCGCTCAAATAAATGCAGCGATGCCTCCAAAGTAGTTGCAGTTGGTCGCGTCTGGATTGTCATCGCCTTCAAATCTGCAGCTCGAGGGCACCAGGTAGGGGATTTCGATCGCTTGGGGTGGGCTTTTTAAACTCCAACCTGCAGCTCCCCGTCAAGAAGGAAAAGGCATCCCTCCCTCGATTTTATACCATCCAAGACAAATGGAACAAATTTACAGTGACAGGAAACCTTTGGTTATTCCTGCCAGCTAGACGGATTCGAGCCACGGCACTAAACCCTGCAGCGTTCATTTCTTTGACTAAAGTTGAAGAGGTTAGAAGTGAGTTAGTGTCATGGTTCAAGTCCTTCTAGCTGGGAGGAATAACCAAAGTTGCTTGACAGAAGTAGGACTATTGCTTTATTATTCAGGTTTAAAAAAGTAGTCGCTGTAAATGGAACAAAAAAGCAGTTGCCGAGTAATGGAAAGTCGGACAGGGATAGAGACATGCTTTTGTTCTGAAGCAAATCTGGGGCAAAATTAATTACTATTCATTCAAAAAGGAGGGACCTGGTTATTTGAGAATTTTTCTGCGGGCTAGGTCAGAGACAGAATTGACAGGCTGATTTAGACACTATTTTATAATCATTTAAATTATTTTAATAACAATTACATTGTTTCCCTCTGTGTTCTTTTATGGAACAGGCAAGGACTTTAATACACATACAATTTATTTTCGATGGTTTAAGAGTGCATAACCGACTTATTTAAAAAACATCTCCTAAAAGTCTCCAAGAAGAATTAAGCTAATAGGAATCCTTTAATCATCCAGTTTATGAAACGTCAAAGGTGCAGCTCTGTGATCCAAGCATAAAAATGCCCATATAAAAGGGAAAAGAGCATTCGCTCTAACCATTGTTGGGGCATAAGATAGCTTCCCGTGAAGACTTAAAGGAGTTCAAATTTAAAACGATTCAGTATTTTGGGGTATGTTCAGATATATAAATTGCTATGCATAAAATATTTCGTGTATACTGTGCAAAAGACAATATCCATCTAATCCACATAATCCTAATAGTCAGGATTTCTGATGGCTCAGCCCGGAGGCCAACACGCATCTCCCTGGAGACTCCCCGACGTTCTTGCTGTCAAGTACCCTGGTCTCTTCATTTTTGCCCTTTGTCTATTAAAAGGAATTCGAGTTGCCTGGACAGCCCGGCAGGGTGTACGGTTGGGACCTCGGGAGGCGTCTAGTCTAACCCCCAACCATTCCCTTTCTCCTACATAGTGTCTCCAAATCCATATAAATGAGGTTCGTCTCTTAGGGAATTCTAGCCTTTCAGGAGACAATGGAAAAGAGAGAGAGTGGATTAGCTAATACAACCGGACTGTCCCAAACAAGAGCAATGGTAGCAAGTCCTGGGCATTCTAGGTATCTGGGTTTGTGTCCAGCAGTCCAGAGTTTGGTTTGCAGAGCGCTGCTGGCAGGTCCCAACCGCCTTTTTTTTTTTTTTTTGCGGGCTAATGATAATCATGAAGCAAACAAAGGTGTATTCAGTTGAAAGTGAGTGCTCTTCCCAAGTAACTTCGGGTCTCAATTGGAAAGTGATTTTTGTGGGAAGTCGTTTTGAATAGTCTTGGAGCAAATGTTCAGTGAGAGCTATGTGAGTAGATGTATCAGTAAAGATCCCGACTGTTGCACAAAGGGGCGAATGCGATCAGGTTTGGAAAATGGCAAAGAGGAAAGTCTGGTGCCCTGTAGAGGGTTCCGAACTCCGGCCCTAGCGGCCTCTCTCTCTGTGACTGATGTGACAGCTTATATTTCCCGAGCAAGATGAAATCTCTATAGGACACACAGAGAGGCTAATGTTTTTTAAATAATTAATGCCTGTCTATCCACTAGTAATGCGACTTCTCGGATTTGTCAATTACTTGTCATTAAACGAGTGTCTGTCCACGCACTTCACTGGGCTCCTTTGATTGGGGGGAGGTAAATAACCTCAAGTCAAGCCCACTCCAGGACCGGCTTAAATGGGAAATAGTCTTTTGTGCTCGCTGAGGTTCCGTGTGAGAGCAGAGACCTAAAGGCGAAGGTACTTGGAGAAGAAAGCGATGTTTTAAAGAGATTTAATCTGCCAAATGGGCAATTTGTGAGCCTGATCCTTATCGTTTTTATCCTCGACTGGTTAAATAAATAAATAAATAAATGAATGAAGAATGAATGCGTGCATGAATGAATGAACGAATGCATGAAGAGTTAGCTGGCGGCGCGGGAGGAGGGAACACAGATTGGCATGAATAACCTGGCAGAGTCTCAGGGCTGGGGTCCGGTTCATGCGAACTGCTCGGGCTGGGACAAGCTGGGAGCGCTGGGGACAAGGCACTCTCTCTAGCAGGAGGCTGCTTTCCCCCAAACAGGCGGCCGCCAGCAGCCAGTGCAGGACTCGCTGGATTCAAAGAGTCGCCCGGTCCTAGGAGCAGCCGCTTCTTCGAGCTCTGGCCGCAAAGGCGCCAGGCTGCTCCGGTCGAGCTGGGGCTTTGTGCCCCCCCCCCCCCCCACTCCCCGGCGCAATGGGACGGAGAAAGAGGGGAAAGAATGGTTTCCAGCTGCCTTCGCTGCCAGCCCCAGAGCCCGTCGGAGGGGAGCCCGTCGGGAGTGTCATGGCAACCCCGTCCGGGCTGCGGGAGGCCAGCGGCTGCAGCGGCCGCAGGGCTGCCCCGGAGGCGGCCTGGTTTGTAAATCCACTTAATTCCATATCTGGCACCTCACTTTCCCTTTCAACCCCCCGTCCCCGGTCCCCGGTCCCCGTGCACCATGCCGGGTAGCAGGCTAGCCCTCGGGCGGCTCTGCAGCTAGCCCGCCTCCCCATTGATTCGGATCGCGCCCTCAGATCTTGGCCCCAGCGTAATTTCCTTCTAGGGAAAGAAAGGCCACCGCCACCCAGTGACATTCAAAGACTCTCGTGAAGTGGAAGCGTGCCAGTAGCAAAGGGCTCCGCGAATTCAAACTTGACTGATAGGAGCAGCGAGTTTAACCGTGAGTTTAATAATCGCAATTAGATCAAAGCAGCCAGACTCATCTAACTCGGTTACCTACAGTCCAGGACATCAGTGAAAGCCACTACCCAGCTCTGATGAAAGTCACTTTAAGAGCACATATTTCTTGTGATCGCAGATCAAAGAGCAAAATAATCGTTCGGCAGCATTCGCTAAAAGAGCAGATTGCATTAAGACTCGCCGCCTAGTGTGAAGCATATCCTATGAATATGAGAGAGAGAATCAGCTACCTAGAAGTCGGTTGAAAATTCTATTGATCACAAATAGGCTAAAGGCCAAAATTATCTGTACCCGAAGGAAAGGGCAGAAAAAGCAGCCAAAAGAATTCAGGAATATAAACTTGAATTCAGGGCTATCTGCTTATGAATAGCAAATAGATTCCTAGAGCGAGTTTCACCAAGTGCAAAAATCATCCAATGTGCGCACAATTTTGTTTTACTTCCCCTCTAAAAATACCCTTTAATTGTGTGAGCCTGGTAATGAGATGCAGAGATGGTTTCCAAAGACACCAGACATCAAAGCTCATTTCCAGCAGTTGATAAGAAAGTCACACTTCCAAGTTTCAAAAAGAACCGGGAGGAGCTCAAGCAGCGCTCCCCCAACCTATGTGCCTAAACTTTTCAAAGTCGGTTGCCATCCGAACAGCAAGGGTTACTATTCCTCGCGCTCGCAGAGCTTCAAGCAAAAATGCAATTATTGATGATCTTTTAAAAAACGACTTGGGAGTGAGATGAGACTAATTATTGTTAGGCGTACCAAGGACCTGGAACACCCAAGTAGAGCTGATCTCGTCTCCCGGGAGACTGGCGGAGCCCTATTTTACAAGCTGTAATTCCGCTTTAGACTATTGCAGGCTGAAGTCAATTCACACTATCCCCTTTCTTCTAGAAATATTCCTAATCCTATATTTCAGCAGAAAGAATTTTGCTTCCCTCACACATCATATTAATCCAGAAAATACAAAGAACCAGGTATTGTAGTCCTCCAGCTTTTCTACCTCTGCAAGTGCCTAACCTTCAAATGAGTCAATATTAAAAAGCAAGCCATTGGATTCTTTATAGTTTGCTGTCCTGTCATTTTCTTGATAAATTGGCCGCCAGTTTCTCTAAAAATAGTTCCTTGATAGAAGAACAGTAGCAATTTCAGCTGACCTTACTTTTTCCATTTGGGGTAATCTTTCAGGGGGCAATCTTTCGAAATCTTTCTGATTTTGAATATTTATGGCTTCATTAATGAAACTGAAAAAAGCTTCCCCCTAATTTTGAAAATATGACTTAGAGCTGAATCTACAGTACCAAATTCATGTAGGATTTCTGATGAGATTAGTTGAAATAAACACACACACAACTCAATTCTTGGGTTTTATTGTTGAAATAATACAAATGTATAGCTTCCTTCCTTCCTTCCTTCCTTCCTAGTTAAGCATTCATGTCTTGTTATTTTTAAAAATATATTTTATTTTAGATATATGATTTAAAAATCTAAGTTTGCAGCTACAGTACTGTGATATCAAATTTAAAATAGGAACTTTGGGAATCTCAAAGGAGGTGACTGATTTTCTTAGTGTGAGAGTTACTGCTTTTAACAGTAACTTACTGCTTTTAAGGTTACATCAAAGCAATTTTATGGGATAGATCTTTGTCCTTTTAGAAATAAGAAGAATCCCTTGGCCTAATATTAGACTGGAAGAACACCAAATGTTTAGCTGTATTTAAAATAAATGATACGGCAGGTGTTATTCCTTTTTGCAGCAGGAAGAATATGACATTGGTATAATTCATTTTCCTTTTTAGCTTTCTGTCTGGAACAACTGAGAATTAAAGCCTTTCTTCTGTACCTCAATGTTTGATACTGGAGTTACAAACAGGTTGTATTGTCATGCAGGGATGAATAGTCCCCCCCCCCCCACACACACACACATTCGGGAGCTACACTTTCCTCTGCCACTGACTTACTGTATGTGACCTTGGTCGGGTCACTTCTGTTGCCACAGTCGCCTCTCCCACCCATCCCCCAACATCAAGACCAGGTGGCTAATGCTGTTTTACTTCTTTTGAAAGAGCTTTCAGATCTAGAGATGTTAATTGTTGGTTGTTGCATGGACCTTGCTCAAGGCTCTTTGAAATCATGCAGGAATCTTACCATTGTCTGCAATGAGCTACAGATTAGGTGTTATAGTTTATCATTAATTCCCGGGTAGTACATAATTATGATTATGACATATGACAATTATGACATTATCGTTTTTGTTCATTTAGAGTTATATGACCACATTGCTTACGTTAGGTGTCCAGCCTGTAGAGGAGTGGATCTTTTAAAATGTCACCCTCTTCCACGCCCAAACACTTCTCTCTCCATTTTACAAGTTGGCAGCACCCTGCCTCTTTATCTCCCTTTATTTCCTTCTATTTTTGCCTGCCCCAGGGTCTGAGTGGAAGATCCGCGGTGCCTGGCATGGAGACTGCCAGGTCCGGGGCTGTGCTTTTGGGAAGGCTCGCTTTGCACCTGAGAGCAGCCCTTGTGCGCAGTGAATGATCGAAAGAGGGCTATTTTTGGCTTGCTTTAATACCTGGCGTTAGAGATGTCTCCCATTGACCTCTGCCTGACCTTCACCCGGATGCCCTGCCTTGCAGCGGAATGCGAGGGGAAAGGCAGCAGCGGTTGCGCTGGCAGCTCCGCTGGTCCAACGCTGGCAACATTTCGAGCAACGCAATGGCGTGGGTTTTACCAAGCCGGATAAGATGGTAAAGTTGATAGGCTCTGCGCCCCACAGATTGGGAGCTATTGGACCCAAAGAAATTGGTGTAATTAAAAATGTCAGCAAAGCGGTGTGAGATGGAGCGAGGCAGCTCATGTCACCCTTGGTGAAGAAGCGGTTCGCCGCCATTGAAGCCACTATTCTCTCGGCCGAGCTTTGAGCCTTAACTCTCCTCTTTTAGCAATATGGCTTCGTGAGAACACAAGCAGCCCAAACCCCAAACGCAAGTTACAGCCGCAACTGCCATAAAATACCAACACCCCCCCCCCATGCCCGAAAAAGGAGGAAGGCTTGGTGATAAAGGGAGATTTTGTGACACTCAGAGACAGCAAACTATATGTAAAAGAGCTTCGTGGATGTGAATGGTTATAATCCCTCCCGCAAATATGCCTACGACTGTAATGACACCGTAGTAACCATTTCTTTGGCCCATGGCAATGGCTCTGTTACAACCTACACCAGGTTTTTCCTTCATAAACAAGTACAGGCAAATTAAATCCCCCCCCCCCCCAGCAGATAAGGTCCAAGATCGTTTTCTATCTCCTCTGACATCAAACCATTGGAAGCCATTTATCTCAGGTGCCCATCCCGCCGTTATCAGCAAGGGAGCTTAGCTCTGTAACCCGAGACAAGGCTCCATTGATCGTGTAAAGCGCGGTTTAGATTCAGCTCTTCCTTTGTAAACAACTAAAACTAACTGCCCTTCTTCCTCGCCCCATACTATTGAATCCTACGCTCTCTTCCTATCAGGGAAGACCTAAACTTTGGTCGCAAACCTAAATGATACTTGTAAGCGCCATTGAAATCAAAGGGACTTCATTGAAGAGTCAAAAGTGATACTCATGTGTGTTCAAGATAGTCTTCGAAGTAGACATGGGAGCCCCCCTGGATGGTAAATAGGTTTTACGGAGGGTTGGAAGAGCAGCAGCTCTGACGCGAAGGAAGAGGTTCTTCTCTCTCTTACTGAAGTGGTGAACGGGAGCTTCTAGTTGTGACTGTCCTTCTACTTTCCTCAGGATGCAGGTCTCATAAACAAACACCCCATAAGTGACACGAGCTGGAGATTTTGCCCAAAGGGAAAGAATTCGTTCCTCACCAAGTTCCCAGCACTTGGATTGAGGCTCCTTCTTAGATCCTCCCTCCGCAGTTAGAAAGTGACCGAGGGAGTTGAACAAGTCCCGTCAGAAACGGATCGGAATTAAGGCATATCCTACCATAAGGTTTGAAAAGACTCCATCAAACCCAATTTAATGAGGATTTTTGTCATTTAAAAATCCATTAAAATGACAGTGATCCAAATTCACCTGGCTATGTCTTCCCATCTGGACAAAAATAACATTTGGGAGGAGGGGACAGGAAATTAGCGAACCTCCAAGGAATAGGAAAATATGATCTATGATGTATATTTAATGAAATATTAATCAGCACTAAATGACAGCGAAACGACAGCTTGGCTTTGTTGGACGCTTTAGACTGATACTTGGAAACCGATCCCCGTGAACTAAATGGGACCAACTTTCAGAGAAAGCAGGCTCGAGCCCATCTTGAACAAGTTTCCCCACACTTGGCAATTGTTCTTCAGCTAAAACTGAATTCTGATCATGAATAGCTTGTTGGTTTTGCCTTCAGCGCCTTCCTGATCGCCGGAGAAGCCGGAGACTAGAAAAGTGTAGCCAGGAAGGCCCCGACAGAGGTTTCACTGCGGGAGCCCGAGCCTCCTCTAGCAGGGCAAGCGAGCAAAGGGAGAGACAAGATTTGACTCTCGATGTTTTGTTTTCCTCATGTTCCTGTGTGAATGAATGGATAGATTAATTCTAACGAAATCAATTACAAATTAATCAAAATAACTGTAACTCTAGTTGTCAATATCATAGCAATTAATTTTTATTAATAGAATATTTATTATATAGAATATTTATTATAACTGCATTGTAAGAAAAAGTTACGTTATGCCTATATCCACGTGTATGGAAATTGTAATGCCTTTTTGTTTTTATTGATCGACTCTTCCCCCTTGCTTATTCATATTCCATTAGATCATTGAATTGTACAAGTGTTTTTATGATTCGTGGTTACAGGGTTTGAAGTTCGACTCCCCCCCCCAATCTAGTACCAACAGCTGGAACCTGCAAACTGCAACTACTGGCAGGTATAGGACACGTGTGCGCTTTTTTGTATGACCATAGCTAAGCACACATTTGCTGCTGATACGCTTTCTTGAGTGTTAGTGGGGGGGAAATACCAATCCTAAACTGTCCGGCTGTCCAACAGTCGGATTACTAAAACGTTAACTAGTGTCTTGATGGAGGTTGTACCTAGAATGCCCTGGGATCCCATGATGGTTGTGGTCCCCATCACAAAACCAAGCCCCCTGGGTTGCACAACACGTTTCATTCATTGCCTGAGACAGCAGGGAATAAGATTTGGCAGGGCCTGGGTAGGCAGCGTTTGATCTTCGTTGGATCCCATTTGATGTGGTCAGGCTCGTGGGATGCAGCTTGAATTCCAGGGATCATCGTCCAAGAATAATGAAAAGCAGTGATCCCCAAGTCATTAGGAAGCTCCCGGAAAGCTTCGTGGGAGGTGGCGGAGAGGGCGGCTCCGAGACGCGCTGGCTTGTGCAAAGCGAGTTCAGGTGGCACTTGCCGATAGCGGCGCCCACGGGATTTCCAGCACGCCCTTCTGTGCGGCCGGGCAGGAGGAGAAATGACGCGGGGCGGTATTTACAGGGGAAACCAAGCATGAAATTGAATGTTTCATTATATTTATTTAAATGCAAATCACATTCCCAGAAGCGACAAGTTCTTGATTTACGGGCAGCGTAGAAAGCAGGTGCTTTTGGAAAGAACTAAACGCCAAACACCTCCCTTTGTATTCGCGGGCCAGGACCGCCCCCCCAAGCGCTGTTCACACTCACGCTTCCTCCAGGAAGGTACATTGCCACCCAAGGAGCGGGAGGCTACCACCCGCCACCGTAGCAACGGGTTTACCCCCCCCCCCCCCCC
>QEPC01014906.1:200672-229055 GCA_003113815.1 Sphenodon punctatus
CCCCCCCCCCCCCGTTTGGGCGTAGCCCCAGGAATAGAAGTGTAGGCGAGATATTAGCGCTCCAATCCTGAAGATCTCCTCTTCCGCTTCCAGCGGACTCCTTTCCCTGACAAGAGCCCGGGCAATCCTCAGTCACTTGACCCCAATGTCCCTTGGAAAGGTTAGTCTATAAATGTGCTCTGGAAATGCTTTTCTAGTCAAATCGCCTGGGAATCGATAATGCTGCGTGGGCTACAGCGTCTTTGCATTTTTGGAACAGTAAACTAGGCAGGATGGACAAGCAGGAGGAAGGTAGATTCTTGCCATGTAAAGCAACATTCGAGGCAATTTGCACTGGGCTTGGCTACTCCAGATTCCACTAAGCCAATCCAGGGAACGAGAAACTAGTCTCCCCAGTCTTATTGCCACAGAGCGACTCCCCCAGGGACTGCTCCCCTCTCGGCTAGAAGTGCCTGAGCGGAAGTCACACTAACTGCCTGGTTTCGGTTCAAGCTCGCAGTGAAGAAGCTCTAGGGGAGGATGGGAAGCTCAAGCTGGATACTGGCAGCAGCACTTTATTGCTTCTTCACGGATCCGATTTGTAAGAAAGAGAGTTTTTGAAAGGAGCAAGGGGATGGGGGCCATGGCTGCTGAGTGGTACTGCTGCGGAGCCCCCCCCCGGCATGGTGGGGAGGGCAGCTCCCAGAGTGGGGACCCAGGCAAACCACCCCACCCACTCTCTGCCAGGGACCATGGGGGAGGAGGAAGCACACCTGACTGGCCTTTGCAACTGACATGTCCCTGGCAGGAGTGCTAGGAAACCCAGGCTCCCGAATGCTCCCCCCCAGCTGCTGTACCTTGCCCAGGCTGTGTCCCCCACCCACAGTACAGCTCTGCTGGCTTGGCTGGCTGCCCCAGTTCCTACAGGCAGGGGCTCCGTGGCCACCCATTGTCAGGAAGCTATTTGACTTGCCCCATATGGGGCACTCCAGATTTCCCAGCAGTGCTCCGTGCATAGCTCTGAGTAGGTACTGGGTGGCTCGCCGGAGTGCACATCCCCGCATTGCACCTCTAGATGGGGGGTTGGATGGGGGGCTCCTGGATGGCCATGCATGATCGCATCTCATTGAAGAAACCCAAAGGCTGACAGATTCTAGTTCGGTGACCAGGGCTGAGAGTGGCCAGGAACAAAGGGTCTTTACATCATTAGACAGTGCAAGGGTGCAGGCCTTGCATGTGGCCCATTTGCAGTTCCTTTCAGGCAGGCAGACAGGTTCTTTTGATAATACTACCCTTTTATGGTTATTTATTGTAACATTGAATATTATTATTATTATTATTATTATTATTATTATTATTATTCCAGCAATGTAGTAAGTACAACACAGCTGTGATAAGAAACAGGTCCCTGTCCCAAAGGGCTTACAATCTAAAATGGACAAGGGTAGGGGTAAAGCAAATCATTGCAGTCCTAAGCTGATAAACAATTTATTTATTGTTTATTTAAATAAACAATTTATTTATTGTTTGATAAGGTAACACATTAATTTCAGTTCACCTACTCCAGATCCTTTGGAAATGGCACTACAGTGTATGGGAATTTCTCAGAAGTGGGGAAAAGAAGCTTCCTTATAAAGTTCCAAGTCCGTGGAACGGTTCCACTTTTCAGCTTTGGTCACATGATAGAGTTATACATATTTACCATCCTTTGTTTACCACCAAAAAATGTCCTCCCTTTCTATTGTTGGGGCAGCTTGGCCTCCACTACAAATACATGCTAACTGATACCTGCTAAAGCCTACTCTGTAAAAAATACTTGCCCTGATGCTCTAATTTGGAAAGGTTTAATGATGAAGCAAATGAAAATCAATATAAACAAAAATAAAATAAAATTTAAAAATAGTACATTTGCAATGACAAAAAACAACAACAAAAACCAAAAACTAGTATTTAGCTTTACAATTTTTTTTTCTCCTTAGGAATCCTTTGGACCCTTAAGAAGAAAATCCATAGGGAGAAAATGTGAAATACTACATTTTGGAGTCTCCAAATGTGGCTCTTGTGTTCCTTACTTGGTGTACAGCTTGTTTCTGTGGCCTAAGAGGACGGTGATGATTTTGAATTGTTAACCGGAGTTAAAGGAAGCAGCATTAAAATGAAATATTTTTCATTCGATTATATACCATCATTGTTTTCTCTAAATATTCCTTGGAGATCCATAATTTTCCCAAGCCTGTTAACTGCTGCCTAATAATGGGAGTCAAATTTAATTTAATTTTCCTGTCAGACTAAATAGAGCTACCTTGTAAACCTTAGATTTACTCATACAGATTGGATCTCCTCCATTTGCACCATAAAGACCCCCAAAAGGAACACTGTATTGAAAACTGTGGACGTGCATAATTCAAGAATTTAATGACATTCTCCATTTGAAAAGGGGCAGCTGATTGCTATTGACACATAGTAGTGGAATCTTATTTGTATACTCAGTGTGAGACGTAATAAGCATGGCGCTAAACAATGACCAGGGAGCAGGCAAAATATTAGAAGAAAAATAATGAGACTGAGGCAATTGAAGAACAACTTGTAGATTACTCCCATTTTAAAAAATCAGTGAAAGTGCCAATAATACAGGTATCCCAGTGTCTACAATTCATCATTACATAGAAAAGAGCAATCATTGCAATTATTGGCATTTAGAAGACGATTCCGACTCTACAGGATGCAGCAGCAGCCAGAAGTTCCCTCGTCTGTGTAGGCAAGCTGTAGAAAGAAGGTCCCCTAACTAGATGCAGAACAGGCAGCTGCTAATTTTTCTGCTTTAGTGAATTTTAGCTCCATTTGACTTACTCAGTGGGCAAAAGACCACATTATAGAAGTAGTACCTCTGTTTGCTGTTTGAATCAGTCATAGAGAGTCCAGGAAGCCCTGTATTGACATTTCTTCACTATAACCATTCTCAGCCTTTAAATTAGTTGGGGAAAAACCTTATCAGTCTAAAAAGTAATAAGTGGTCAGCAGCAAAGATATCAATGAGTTTATTGCCCCATAAGCCAACATCTTAAATCAGGAAAAAAGAAGAGGCAGTGTTTGTTGATAAAAAAAATGCCTATTGACCTAGAGAAATCGACCTTATTGTTAATATTCTGTCTGATTTAAAAATGAATAATGTGAGTGATCTCAAATTAGGCAAATGCCTTAGTGCACATTTGCATCCTTATGGATCTTTGCTCTGTTCTGAACTACAGACGTTAGCCCCATAAAATGATTTAATTATAATGAGATTAATTTTCAACAGAGATTGTTCTTTTAATTGATAACTGATATGACATACTGTAAATGCATTTTCCTCTTTGCATTGTATTCACTCAATTCAGCTGCAGTTTTTAGGAACATGTGACATAGGCAGTGCATTAGTTCAATATCTGCAACAAGTTTTGTTACTGTCCCAAATATCACAAAGTACAGTATTTGTAAATATTACACAAATATGTACACAACTGTTTCAAAAAGAATTTCTGTGATAAAACGTGATATAAAATTCCATTTTTCTAAATTCCAAATAAGAATTTTAATATTGTTAATATATAAATGGTCTAATACTCATTTATGTAAAATCCTCTATGCTCAAAGTAAGCTTTATTAGGCGTGGCCAAGGGTCATAGCCAGAGTCCTCTATGCTGCTTGCTGCATTCTTACAGCGTAGACAGTGGTTAGTTCTGCCGATTATAAAACAAGAATGATGTAACAATGCCTTAGGCTAAGTGAGAATTAGACTTAATCCTTTAAAATGTTTTTGTAATATATACCTTTATATAGGTGGGTAGTATAGTTACAAATATATGCACATAATATATTACATAATATAAATGTATGAAAAAGTGTGTATATACTTCTTATAATGAGTAGTATAGTATATATTATATAGTATTGTATATATCTCATATATAGTAAAATAAATACTGTATACTATATTAAAGGGACCCTTGTTCACTGTGTTCTCCTCATTGCTGCCAATGGGGAAAATGCAGTGAACAGGGGTCTCTGAATATATAGTATTATACTATATCTATCTCTATCTATCTATTTGGGAACTTGGGCCCCAGATATCGGAAGGTGTGACCAAGGGTCCTCCCTCATGCCCCCTTGAAGCCCCTGAGGTCAGCCGAGGGCGCCCCCTTTGCAGGTGCCTTCTCTTCCAGATGTTTTTGCAGATAGGGCACTCAGGGAGGTGTTCTTGGTGGCTGCCCCATGATTATGGTACTCCCTCCCCCTGGGAGTCCACCTAAACCAAACCTGTTCATCTTCCAGAAACTCGGCGTATTTTCAGATGTTACGTGGTCAATGTCCACCACAGTCAATTCCCTGTAGTGGCTTGGACCACGTAATGTCTGTTGGGGGGAACGGATGTTCCCCCCCAGATGTTACCACGGCGTGGGATCACATTCACCACGCGAGCAGCCGAAGCAGTGGGGCTGGAGGCCGTCGCGTGTTGAAGGCCGTGGTGACCCCCACCATCACGTCTGGACGGTGGCCACGGCCCGGAAACCCCGCAGGGAGTCTGGCCCATGGCCATAGCAGGCGAGAGCTGTGGCGGCATTGGCCGTGGAAGCTGCCTGTCTCCCCAGAGGGCAGGCAGCGGGGAGCATGGAGGGGGCAGGGCTGTGCGGGCGCACGTTGCGCCACGCAGCCCTGCCCCCTCCCTGATTTCCTGCTGGGATCCCCAGGCACGTCTATTAGGGCGTGACGGGTCATCCTGGCGGGGGATCATTTCATTGATTTCGTGACGGGGCCAATTGGCCCCGTCACGCCTGAAAATAACCAATGTAAGGCCTTTCTATTTGGCAGACAGGGATAGGGTTGGATGGGGTTGGATGGGAGTGGGGCGTACAGGGGAGGGTTGGCTGGGGCATTAAGGGGGTTTATTATTGTTCTTGATTATTTTAATGATTTTAAGGGTTATTTTATTTTAATTATTTTAATGATACAGGAAGGGTGGCATATAAATTGGGCTAAATAAATAAATATATTTTAATAAGATGACTAATAAAAAACTCTCTTTTCTAAATAAGAACAGAGTTTAATAATTTTGTTCTAGACAGAAGAGGTAGACAGTTCTAGATGGGGGCACAGTCCACATTTCCCAGGTTTAATTTCAAAGGTGTTGCATGTGCATACGTTACATGCTTAAGTGTCACACTAGAATTAGTGAGTGCCAAATTCTCCTTCAATGTGAGAGAAATGTTCAGCCTAACTATGGTCAGCAGGCGGCTACTGCCTGTAATATTGCCCTGCAGAACCCACCTCTGTACCTGAAGCACTGCTGTATCTGTGATCTGTAGGAGTGCTCAGATCATACTTCAGAGCTGACCGTGTGGAGGGGCTGCACTGGCCTGTGGAGGGGCCAGTACAGTGTGGAGGGGCTGTACTGGCGTAACTGAATACACAATTGTGAATGGGTGATGCCTAGCATGGCAATTTAGTGCACAATTTAGGTATGTGCAACCCCCATTTAGTCCTGGCAAATGAGGATTTTGCCCAGAGTGAGAAATAAAATACATAGTATCATGAAGCCATTTACAGACTGAGAAAGTTTATTTTGACCAAGATTGGACTGAGCATAACTCTACATCCTGAACAATGCTTTGGAAATTAATTGATATGCATTAATCTCAATCTCTTTTATAGTATATATTACAGATCCCATGAGAACTCCAAAGTAGATATAAGATGTTAGAGAAAATTTATAATCAGCTGATGATGTTGTTCTTGTACATATTTCTTATATTTTTTATATTTCTTATTAAATTATTGAATGTGAGTTAACAGAATCAGGTGAAATTCCTTAATGAAGACAGTGCCAACATGCTACTCTCTTGGGGGCCAAGATTTGAGTCTTTGTCCCAAACAGTGCAGGCTTTCAGTGAGGTGTAGAGCTATTGTACTCAATGCAGGAGCTAGAGCAAGATCTTAGATGACGTGAATCAGGGTACTTTCACTGACTCCAACAAAGGCCGTTTTAAAATGAGACACAACCGCCCATGTCCACCCATCAACCAACCACGCCAATACCCATGTGAAGGTGGAATTCGAGGGGGGAGTGCATTCTGTTTAATGAACTATGAACCATGCAGCATCCACTCTTGACCACTCATAGAGCACTGGAGAAAAAGCAAGAATGCACCATGTAGGTGCAGCCAAAAAAGTGTGTGGCAGCTGACGCTCATGAATCCCCAGCCTGTATGAACAGCATCAGCCAGCCATATTAGCTGAGTGATCCAGCATTCAGAGGCGCTGTGGGTGGGGAAACAGCCTTTGTAAAGCACAGGAACTGGGCGAGAGTGCGGGGAGCCTGAGTTTCCCAGTGCTCAAGGCCAGCCCTGCCCACTTCTCCCTCCCCCATGGTCTGTGGCAGGGGGAGCATATGCGGGTTGCTGTGGTACCCACCCTGGGAGCTGCCCATTAGAATCCCCCCCCCCCCATGCACTCCATCTGAGTCGGCGTTCTGTGGCTGTTCCACGCAGCAGACACGAACCCTGCTCCCCACCAGCCGTGCTCATTTAAAAATGACCAAAGCTATGTTGGTTGCATCAGCTGTATATCTGACACTATGCCTTTAGATACATTCATATGTTTTTATAGGAGGAAGACATTTCCTTTTAAAATATTAGAGAGTTTGACTTTTGACCAAATATTAAGGAAAACTGTTCTCCATGGTCAGATGTGGATGATTAAAATCAAGTGATATCCACAGTGGTATCCAATAAGAGCAAAATAAATGTCTCATTAAAAAGGAACAGTCAGAGCAAAACGAGAGACACACATATGCATATCTCATATGTCTATCTCCAATGAGAACCTTAAATGCCTTGAACATTCAAAATTCCTGTTTACCTCCTTGCCAAATCTCCATTATGGTACTGAAATGAGATGGATTCATTGAAAGCCAGGTAGGTTGTGTTTGGCTCTACTATATCGGTGTGGCAGCTGCATCGACAAGATAAGGTTCTACCAGAACACTGTCTGAGCTGATACTGGAATGTGAGCTCAAACTCTAACCTCCTGGGAGTCCAGACCATAGTCTAGCATATCCTCCTCATCTGTGTTTACCTATTGAAGTAAAACCCTTCTTTTTAAAACTTCCAAAATATCAATTCAAAGGATCAATTTAGGAGCCATATGAATTCTCTCAGCATGAGTGCTACAAAAATAATTTATAACAGGGATAATGATGATAGGGCTAAGTCTCCAGCAGCTTGTTCCAAGGGCTTGGTTCATTCTTTGGATCCATATTATAGGTAGAGCTGAAATGGGTACCTTCAGAATTGGGTATATCCCTTGAATTTCTGGTACCTGAATCAACTCAGTAATATCCAGTACTGACAGGTACTCAATTTGGACTTGCTCTGAGTACCCGATGTCCCAGAATGTTAACTTCTGGTCCCAATTTTTTTTTTCCATCCTGATATTTTGCTTTTCCATCTCAATTTACTGATTGTAATCAGAAATTTTAAAAAAATGGCTACTGTTTTTTTGGGTAGTTGGGTACCCAATCTAATGGTGTACGTTGATATCCAACTCAGTACTTGAAAATGTGGGTATTATACATGGGTAGAAAATCAACTTCCCATTTCAGCTCTATGAGTGGGCCCACACGGATGAAAGTCTGCTTGGGGTGGTGGTGCAGAGGCAGACATCTTGCATTCTTTGTGTCTCTTCGGAAGTCTTGAGGCCATGAAATGGTCACAATCTGTCATGAACCTATGAGAAGGCAACAAGGAACTAGGAGGGTGAAGGGTGTTTGAAACAAAAAGACCCATGCACCAACCAAACCCTCCATGAAAGAAAATAGTTAATGATGGAAATCCCAGAGCAATGGGGTAACTGTTCCCTCAGGATCAAATGGTGGCTAAACTGAGATTAGGAAGGATCATCATCCTTCCTAGTCTTGACATAGGGGTCCTGGGGGACTTCAATATTCATGCCGACACCAGTCTTGGAGGGATGGAGCATGAGTTCATGGCCGCCATGGCAACCCTGGGCCTGTCTCAGAGTTGTGGGCCCCACACATGTTGGAGGACATACCCTGGATATGATATTTTGCACCGGCCTTGAGGCAGGAGATCCATTGGTGGAGGAGGTGTCAACAGTGCCCTTGTCATGAACAGATCATTATCTCCTCTAGGCTGGTATCCTGGCGCATGTCGGTTGCAGGGAGGGTGCAGAGCCAGTTTGGTTAGTTCATCCCTGGAGGCTTATGGAACCAGAGAGGTTCTGGAATGCTCTGGGGGATATTTCCTCTGATTTTTATGGCCGTTCACTTGATGGCCTCGTGACCTTCTGGAATTCTGTGTTAATGGAGCCCATTGACCATATGGCTCCCAGGCGTCCACTCACGAATTTCCGATAATGCAGGTCCCCGTAATACGGAGGAGTTGCGGCAGAAGTGAGAAGGGTGGCAGTTAGAGCAACAGTGGCGGTGTTCTCATACTGAAGTTGACCGATTGCGACACAGAGTCTGGTTATGCCGTGGTGGTGTGGACAGCAAAGGTGGTTTTCTTTACTGTCTTCATCTAAGTCCCATTTGGCTGAGCTTTTCCAGATGGTGCGGGGGCTGATCAGTCCGGCCTCCCTCCGCCTGGATCCAGAGTTATCAAATGCTCGCTGTGACTGGTTTGTGAACTTTTTTGCAGATAAAATAGCTCAAATTCATAATGGTTTCAATGCAGCACTTTTAACAGTGGGTGAACCAGAGGCAGTTGAAGCCCCATCTTGTCCTGGTTTATCAAATGAATTTCAAGACGTGTCACCCTCTGATGCGGGGGATGCCCTTGGGACTGTTCGAGCCACTTATTTTGAATTAGATCCATGCCTGTCCCGGTTAGTTAAAGCCAGTTGGGAGATGCTAGGGCCATTGCTGGCTGGGATAGTCAACACCTCCCTTAGGGAGGGCAGAGTGCCGGACCACCTCAAGGAGGCGGTGGTGCAGCCCCTGATCAAAAAGCCATCATTGGACATTGAGGCCCTGGCCAGTTATCGGCCGGTCTCTAACCTTCCCTTTTTAGGGAAGTTTCCCTTTTTAAGGAAGTTTATTGCTCAGCAGCTTCAGGAGCACCTGGACCAGATCAGTTTCCTGGACCCCTCGCAGTCTGTCTTTCGTCCTGGTTATGGCACGGAGACTGAGCTTGTGGCCTTGGTCGATGACCTCTCTTGAGAGTTGGACCAACTTCATAAGTTGTTTGTGACTCGGTTGTTGATAAGTTGTTGACCATAAGTTGCTGGTGACTCGGTTGTGGGATTGGGCAGGGGTGGGTGGGACTGTCCTTGAATGGTACCACTCCTTCCTGGCTGGGAGAACTCAGCGTGTGGTGCTGGGGGATTATTCATCTTCTCCCTGGGACCTCACATGTGGAGTTCTACAAGGAGCTGAGTTATCCCCGCTCCTGTTCAATGTGTATATTCAACCCTTGGGGGAGGTCCTCGGAGAGTTTGGTGTAAGGTGTCATCAATATGCTGATGACACCCAATTATATCTCTTTTTTTTCATCACTCGGGTCCGGCAGTCTCGGTGCTTACCCAGAGTTTGTCAGGTGTGGGGGACTGGATGAGGGCGAGCCGCTTGAAGTTAAATCCTGACAAGATGGAGGTGATGGTTGTGGGGAAAGCCGGGGAACTGATGGTCCCCATCATTGATGGGGTCCATCCTCACCTGGTATATCAGGTCCATAGTCTGGGGGTGCTCCTGGATCCACAGCTCCACCTGGATGTCCAGGTGGCAGCTGTGGCAAAGGGCGCATTCTGTCAATTACATCTCATACGTCGACTTATGCTGTATGTCTTGCACTCAGACCTAGCCACAATCATCCATGCTTTTATTATCTCAGGGTTAGACTACTGTAACACGCTCTACATGGGGCTACCCCTGGTGATGGTTCAGAGACTGCAGCTGGTGCAGAATGAGGCAGCTCATCTACTTAAGGGGACAAGTTCTCACGAGCACATTAATCAAGTGCTCCGCTCTCTGCACCGGCTGCCAATAGTCTTATGGACCCAATTCATGGGGTTGGTTTTTACTTTTAAAACCCTAAATGGCCTGGGCCCCACCTATCTGCAGGACCACCTCACCCTCCGGATTCTGGATAAGTCTCTGTGGTCAGCTGGGGCCACCCTCCTTGAGGTTCCCCAGGTTTCCCAGATGTTAACTATGAGGAGGGTGTTCTTGGTGGCCGCTCTGTGGCTGTGGAACTCCCTCCCATTGGAGGTCTGCCTGGCCATAGACCTCCCCTCCTTCTGTAGACAGTATAAGACCTGACTGTTCAGCTGGGCCTTTGCCGAGAGAGATGGGATGGGTGGGTTGGGTTATGGTGGGGGTTTTATTTTGGGGTTAATTTAATGTGGGGTTAAATGCTGATTTTTTAAAATTTGATGTGTTTTTAAAATGCTGTTAGTCACCCCAAGATGCTTGTGCAGAAGGAAATAAAAACAAACAAATAAATCAAGGGAAACTACCTCCATGTAGGGACCAGGGAGAAAATCCCCTCAGAGGCCAGAACCTCCTCAGGAGGCACAGGGAAGCCTGGAACAGACCAGTGAGAAGAGAAACTATGTATGGATTACAGACAAGCAAGGCCAAGCAGGAGGTCAGACCCACAGCGAGAAATACAGTACATCAGATGCCCAGAACTAAGAACCAGAAAAAGAGATATGAGAGAGTAACAAGAGTATACAAGGTGAAGCAAAAGTAAGAGCAAATCAAGAACCCCAAGAGCCCTTACCAGAAGTAAGGTCTCCGCTCTCAAGTACCAACAAGCGGTATCGACTCAGATAGACACTCAATACCTAAGTGCCAGACTATAAGACTGCTTGTGGCCTTTGTCAACAAACTTTGTCTTGAGTTGGATCAGGGTCGTTTGACCCTGTTGATTTTGTTAGATCTATCAGTTGCTTTCGACACAGTTGACCATGAGATGCTGGTGATGCACTTGCACTGGGGTGGGTGGGGCCATTCTTGAATGGTTCTGCTCTTTTCTGGCAGGAAGAACTCAGCAGGTGGTGCTGGGGGACTTTGTTTGCCCGGGATCTTACCTGTGGAGTTCCGCAAAGTTCCATTCTGTCCTCTCTCCTGTTCAATGTGTACATGCAGCCTGTGGGTGAGGTCATGCGAGGGTTTGGTGTACGGTGTCAATATGCTGATGACACTCATTTTATTATTTTTATTATTTATTATTTATTTATTATTTATTTGATGATTTGGCAGCTGTGGGGGACTGGATGAGGGTGAGCTGTCTAAAACTGAATCCTGATAATATGGAGGTGATGCTGGTGAGTGGGGCAGGGGGACTGGGAGTGGGGGGACCCCTGTTATTGATGTGGTTCACCTCTCCTTGGTTCCTCAAATTCACAGTCTGGGTGTGCTCCTCAATTCACAGTGCCACTTGGATGCTCAGGGGGCGGCTGTGGCAAGGAGCGTTTTCCCCCAGTTACATCTGGTGCAGCAGTTTTGGCCATATATCTCAGACTCTGACCTTGCCACTATCATCCATGCCTTCATCACCTCAAGACTGGACTATTGTAACATGCTCTATGTGGGGCTACCCTTGATTCAGAGGTTTCAGTTCATGCAGAATGTGGTGGCCTGCCTCCTTATGGGAACTGGTCACTGTGAGCACATTACACTGGTGTTTCACTTACTGAACTGGTTACTTATAGCCTTCTGGGCCTCATTCAAGGTGTTGGTTTGTACCTATAATGTCCCATATGGCTTGGGCCCTACTTACCCGAGGGACCATCTCATCCTCTGGGTCTTGGATTGGCCCCTGCGGTCGGCTGGGAGCACTCTCCTCAAGGTCCCCTGGGCTCTTTGGGTGGTGACAATGGGGAGAGTATTCCCAGTATCCGCCCTGAGGCTGTAGAATTCTCTCCTGATTGTCCCCACATCTTCCCTCCTTTTGGAGAAAGTGTAAGACCTGACTGTTCCACCAGGTGTTTGGTGAGGGAGAGGAGTAGTGGGTGGGTGGAGAGGGGATGGGGGTGGGTGGATGGGTTTTCTTTTATCCTTGAGACTGTTGCAGTTTTAAATGTGATTATGGATTTTACTGTAAATTTGTGTGTTTTCATTTTTAATTCTGTGAGCTGCCCTGAGCTGCTGATGGCAGGATGGGACAGGGTATCAAATACTGAAAATAAATAAATAGTATAACAACCGGTCACAAAGGAATTAGAAAATATTCATAAGAGGATAGAGATTGAAAATATAATAATATATTTATTATTATTTCTTTCTTTCTAAAACTTATATTCCACCCCCTCCTGCCTCAGGCATCTTGGGACAGCTCACAGCATTTAAAAACATATTAAAATATACAATAAACAACAATGCAAACAGTAATTAAAACCCATCCCTACCCACCCTAACCCAACCCACCCACCCCACCTCCCTCGGGAAAGGCCTGGTGGAACAGCCAGGTCTTACAGTGTCTGCGGAAAGAGGGGAGGTCAGTAATCAAGAGAACCTCCAACAGGAGGGAGTTCCACAGCTGTGGTGCAGCCACGGAGAATGCCCTCCTCATGGTGGACACCTGGGAAACCCAGGGGACCCCGAGGAGGATGCCCCCGGTTGACCGCTGGGGCCAATCCAGGACCCAGAGAGTGAGGCGGTCCCGCAGTTAGGTGGGGCCCAAGCCATTTAGGACTTTAAAGGTTAACACCAACACCTTGAATTGGGCCTGGAAAACTATTGGCAGACAGTGCAGAGAACGGAGCACTGGTGTAATGTGCTCGCATCGGCCCGTCCCAGTCAAGAGATGGGCCGCCGCATTCTGCATCAGCTGCAGCTTCTGAACCAGCACCAAGGGTAGCCCCACGTAGAATGCACTGCAGTAATCCAGTCTCGAGGTAATAAAAGCATGGATGATTGTGGCCAGATCCAATTCCGAGACAGAACGGACGCCACTGTCAGTTGCTCCGTGGGTGGGTGTGGGTGGAGATGGCTGATGGCCTGGAGTAAACACTCACCAACACCCACCGAAAGTGGCATTTACACAGACGCCCACACCCATCTCCACCCAGGGAAATGCTCCCCAGAGTCCCCACCCACCGGCCAACACCCATCTCCACCCAGAGGAACTGGGTGGAGGCATCATGTGTGCACAGGGCCCATGGTGATTGCCCTGCAACATGTATAATAAAATATAACACCCATTTTATGGGTGTTAGAGTGTCTGTGTAAAAAGGGCCTACAAGAAAACACAACAAGGTAGTGAGAGTAGGAAGGAATGAAGTGAAGGGAGCTCAAGGGGGAGCAGGTGTACTACGAAGGAGGCAACCTGGGATGAGCACAGTAGCTCTCTTTTGTTTTCATTATTAATTTCATTTTTGTTACAAAAATGTCACTTTTAAAAATATTTTGATACTCTGTTTTATTTTCATTTTTACTTTAGTTTTTGATTTCCATTGGTTTCAATGGAAACACATTTACACCTGTAACATATTTATTTTTCATACTATATTTATTTATTATAAAAACTTCTTGTTCCGCCCCCTCCTGCCAAGGCAGCTTGGAGTGGCATACAATATAAAAACAAACAATAAAAACACCAATTCCCCCCCAACCCAACCCAATCCCATCCCTCTCCCTACACATCTCTCTCATCAAACGCCTGGAGGAACAGCTAGGTTTTACACTCACACCTGAAGGAGGGAAGGCCCTGGACCAAACAAAACTCTGACAGGAGGGAGTTCCACAACTGAGGTGCGGCGACCGTGAACGCCCTCTCCAATGTGGCCACCCGCCAAAAACTGGGGACCTCCAAAAGGGCACTCCCTGCCCACCGCAACGGCTGTTCCAGGACCCGGGGAATGAGGCGGTCCTGCAGGTAGGTGGGGCTGAGGCTGTATAGGGCTTTAAAGATCAACACCAACACCTTGAATTGGGTCCAGTAAGCAATAGGCAGCCAGTATAGAGAATGGAGCACCAGTGTTATGTGTTTTCGGTGGTCCATACCCATCAGGAGATGAGCTGCTGCATTCTGCACCAGCTGCAGCCTCTGAACCTTGGGTAGCCCCACATAGAGTGCGTTACAGTAATCAAGCCTTGAGGTTATGAAGACATGGATGATGGTGAGAAGGTTACAGTCTGAGACATAAGGCCATAACTGTTGCACCAGATGTAATTTGGCAAATGCATTCCTCACCACAGCTTCCACCTGAGCATCCAGGTGGAGCTGTGAATCAAGGAGAAACCCCCGACTACGAACTTGAGGAACCAAGACAGGGCACACCCCATCATTGATGGGGGCCTCCACTCCCTCGGTCCTCCCCACCAGCATGACCTCCATTTTGTCACGATTTAACTTCAGGCGCCTCGCCCTCATCCAGTCCCCCACAGCTGCCAGAGCAGTAAGCAACGAGACTACGGGGCCTGAGTCCGCTGAAAACAAGAGGTAGAGCTGAGTGTCGTCGTCAGCATATTGATGACAACACACTCCAAACCCTCTCAAGACCGTGCCCAAAGGCTGCATATACACGTTGAACAGGAGGGGGAACAGAATAGAACCCTGCGGGACACCACATGTGAGATCCCAGGGAGCAGATGACCAGTCACCCAAGACCACACAGTGAGTCCTACTGGCCAGGAATGAGTGGAATCATTCGAGAGTAATCCAGCCCACCCCAGCAGGATCCCACAGCTGAGTCACCAACAGCTCGTGGTCAACAGTATCAAAAGCAGCTGACATATCCAACAAGACCAGAAGGGCTGACTGCCCCTGGTCTAAAGCATGGCACCGGTCGTTGACCAAGGCCACCACGTGCAATCTCAGTGCCATATCCCGAACGAAAGCCGGGAACTGTGAAAGGTTCAGGAAGCTGACTGGGTCAAGATGGTCCTGGAGCTGCTGGGCCACCACCACTGAATAACCTTCCCTAAAAAGGGAAGGTTAGAGACAGGCTGGTAGCTAGCAAGGGTGTCAGTGTCAAGTGATGGTTCTTTGAGCAAGGGTCACACCACAGCCTCCTTAAGAGACCCTGGGACCCTGCCCTCCTCAAGGGAGGCATTGATCACCCATGCTAGCACCAAACCCAACATCTCCCTGGTGGCCTTAACCAGCCAGGATGGGCAAGTATCTAATTAATAAGTTGTGGCTCTAACAGCCCTGTCACCCTCCCCCTATCTATGTGCCCTGCTGGCTTCCAGATACGGGGCCGGCAGGGAAGGGAATCCACCTTGTTCTCCTAGGGCACCCCTGGGGAACCAGGAAACAATGCCCGATCCCCCGGTGGGGTGCTCCCCGCAGGCCACAGCCTGATCCTACCCTCCCCCTGTGTCCTGAGCGTTTATAGCTCCCCTCCTGCTCCCTCCGTTGTCCTGTGCCCTTTCATCAGCTCTCCTCAGAGTTCCTCCCCCCAGTCCGGAACGTAGGGGTACTTCCCTCCCATTTCATCTCCCCCATCTCTCTCCTCCTCCTTCCTTCTGCCTTGGCTCCTCAGATCTTCAGGGCATCCTCCCCGGCCCCTCCCCCCAGTCCGGAACGTAGGGGTACTTCCCTCCCATTTCAGCTCCCCCGTCTCTCTCCTCCTCCTTCCTTCTGCCTTGGCTCCTCAGATCTTCAGGGCATCCTCCCCGGCCCCTCCCCCCAGTCCGGAACGTAGGGGTACTTCCCTCCCATTTCAGCTCCCCCGTCTCTCTCCTCCTCCTTCCTTCTGCCTTGGCTCCTCAGATCTTCAGGGCATCCTCCCCGGCCCCTCCCCCCAGTCCGGAACGTAGGGGTACTTCCCTCCCATTTCAGCTCCCCCGTCTCTCTCCTCCTCCTTCCTTCTGCCTTGGCTCCTCAGATCTTCAGGGCATCCTCCCCGGCCCCTCCCCCCAGTCCGGAACGTAGGGGTACTTCCCTCCCATTTCAGCTCCCCCGTCTCTCTCCTCCTCCTTCCTTCTGCCTTGGCTCCTCAGATCTTCAGGGCATCCTCCCCTGCCCCACCCCCAATGGCCCCTCCCTACCCCTGGTGTGAGGGCTATGGCGTGCGGTAGCTCGGCCGAGTTGTCCCAACATCTGCCGGTGAGTCGGGTGGGGGTTCCCCTGCCGCCGCTGGGTCCGCCATCACCCCCCCACCAAGAGGTCCCCTCCGGAGGGGTCCAAGGGTGGGGGAGTCCCAGTCGCCCTGCAGAGAGAAGAAATCAGTGTTACGGTGGAGATGCCCAGACCTATGACAAACAATAAAACAATAAGATTTCAAGGCCAAATACCACTGTAGGAGACGTGCATTATTGTCTTTCATAGAGGCAAGCCACTGAAGGGGCACGTGGTCCGTGATGCGCGTAAAAGAGGTACCCTCAAGATAATAGTGCAATGCCACCACTGCCCAACGGATGGTCAGGGCTTCTTTTTCGATGGTGGCATATGCTTTCTCTCATCGGTCAAGCTTGCAACTGAGGTAGGCGCTCAGGTGTTCCTCTCCATCTATTGTTTGCGATAATACCACTTCTAGCCCCACATTGGAGGCATCTGCATGAAGGATGAAGGGTTTCTCAAAGTCTGGGGCATAGAGGACTGGGGCGGTGCAAAGTCTCTCTTTTAGTGTTTTGAAGGTGGCATCGAGGGTTGGTGTCCAGGTTACTCTCTTCGGCTGTTTTTTCCCGGTCACGTCTGTGAGGGGTGCCGCTAATGTTGCAAAATGGGGTACGTGTTGGCGGTAGTATCCCGCAAGTCCCCCAAATTGTTGCACCTGTTGCTTGGTGGTGGGTGATGGCCAGGCTTTTACCGCTTGGATCTTGTCCCACACGGGATGGATCTGGCCTTTCCCCACCCGATACCCCAGGTAGGTGACTTCTCGTAGTCCCAACCGGCACTTTTTAGGGTTGGCCATTAGCCCGGCGTTGGCTAGGGTGTGGGCCACGCGTCGTAAGTGTGCCAAATGGTCCTCCCAGGTATGATTAAAGATAATGATGTAATCAATGTATGCAGCCACATAGGCCCATGGTGCGCTAATACTTTATCCATTAAATGCTGGAAGGTGGCTGCGGCCCCATGCAGTCCAAATGGCATCCAGACGAATTGAAAGAGGCCTAGTGGGATTGAAAACACTGTTACCCTCAGTTTTGACCTATGTGAGATACGTTTAACAGATTGGCTATAGTTTTAACATATTGGCTTTAGTTTTGACATAAAGGCCTGGACATATTTGGTCTTCCGATAGCTTTTCCCCTGCTTAACTTTTAACCTTGTTAGTTAAAGTTTAGGAAAATATGAGTAAGTTCACATTTAGGGAAGTAAAGGCATACACTCGATGGAGCATCTTTGTTGCACAAATGGGTTGCAAGATTGAGGTTTAAAACAGTTTATAAAAACAGGATGTTTCATGGGCGGCGGTAACGACTTTAGTTCCCCAATATTTTAATCACAAACATTGTCATACATTTATAATTTTATGCATGCATCAACCCTTTTCAACCATGCTATTGGCAGTTAATAATATATGAATTACTTAGCCTGAGTGTGACGTTAGTTTTCTTTTAAAAGAGTAAGTCACCAAGGAAATGTTACCTTAGACGCCATGAACACTCTCGTGGTGCTCTTTGGTCACCATGGTGATCCTCTGGTCACATGATCTTCCTTCATCTTTCTTAAGCCTGTATGCCTGGGTAACTATGCTAGTTTTAAGTTTATTACTTTAACCTTTGTACTTTTAATACTTAAAACAATCTTAAGTTTAACTTTAATTCTATCTATGTAACATGTACCGTGAAATACTTTTATATAAACCACTTATTAAGGATTTATTCTGTTTTGGGGTCTTGTCCCATAGAAAATGTTTTTCTATGTTTTCATAAATATTTTCAATTATATTTTTATTACTAATTATGTGTTTCTCTTTATTTATGTAGTCATTTCAATCTCTCTGGGTATTAGCATAATTTAGCTGTTTGTCCAGGTTTTGAACCTGCGTAATTATTAATTATTTATCAATTAGGAAATGGATCCAAATAAATCAATATTACCTTAAAACCTGGCAACAACACTGTTTTTTCTTGTGTGGCGGGGGCCAACAGAATTGCTAATAGCCTTTGGTGAGGTCTAGGGTCGCTAAGTACTTAAGCTCTTCCCAACTGCTCTAGCAACGTGTCCACCCGAGGCATTGGATAGGCATCAAACTTGGATACCGTGTTCACTTTTAGAAAATCAATACAAAATCTCGTCGAGCCATCAGGTTTCCCTACTAGCACCAGTTGACTGTGTCATGGGTTTTTGGACTCCCTGATGACCCCTAGTTGGAGCATTTGGCACACTTAATCTTTTATCACCTGTTTTAGATGATATGGGCTCCGGCGGGGAGCCACCCTACCTTCCCAGGCTTGGTCACAATGTTGTGGTAGACCCAGGAGGTGCACCCGGGGGTCGAGGTGAACACGAGGTGGTACAAAGCCATGAAGTCTTTTAGTTGCCCCTTCTGGGCAGGGGCTAATTCCTCTCCGACAGGGATACCGGTTTTGCTGGTTGTTCTGGCTTCTCAGGTCGCGGGGTCTCCCTCCAGGGCTTCTACAGGCTCAGGCCGCCATTCTTTCCACTCCTTAAGGAGGTTGACGTGGTAAGTTTGTAGTTCGGGCCGCCACCCTGGCTGGCATACAACATAGTCTACGGGTCCCTTTTCATTGATTATTTTATAAGGGCCCTGCCACATGGCGAATAGCTTAGATTCGGTGGAGGGCAACAGTACTAGGACTCTTTGTCCTGGGTGCAATTGACGGGCCCTAGCATGCCTGTCAAACCACCCCTTTTGTTGCTGCTGGGCCTCTAAGCCATTCTGGGCCGCCCAATCCCACATCCGCTTCAGTTTTTCCTGAAGGAGGGTGACATACGTGACCACGTTGTCTTGGGGGTTTGGGGTTTCTTCCCATCCCTCCTTCACTAAATCCAACAACCCCAGGGGGCATTGCCCATATTGCAGTAAAAAAGGAGAGAACCCCAGCAAGGTCTGGGGAACCTCCCAGTAGGCGAATAGGAGGGCAGGGAGCAGAGAGGCCCAGTTTTTGGGTTCCTCTTGGACAAACCTGCGGAGCATGGCCTGATTAAACCACTCCACAATTAAGCTCGTCTGTCTGAGGGTGATAGACCAATGTCCATATATGGTGTATCTTCAATAAGTGACATAGCTGTCACATGAGGCACCCCGTAAAATTGGTGCCCTGGTCGGGAGGGAGGGTGTGGGGAAACCCCGTGTGGGCGAACATTTTGAACTTCTCTCGAGCAATTATCAGGGCTTTGATGGACTTTACAGGGACAGCCTCTGGATAGCGAGTGGCGTAGTCCACTGTCACCAGTATATATCGGTATCCCTCTGTTGATTGTTATACGGCCCTCACTATAACCATCCCTATTCTCTTGAAGGGGGTTCCAACTAGGGGTAAAGGGATAAGGGGGGCTGGTGCTATCTGCCGTTTGGCAGTCAATTGGCAATCGGGACAGGAGGCACAGTACCGCCTTACTGCTGCTCAGATGCTGGGCCAGTAGAACTGGGCTGTGAGCCTGGCTAATTTGCTTTTCTCCCAAATGACCTGCGCAGGGTATCTCATGAGCTAAGAGTAACAAGTCTCCTTGCACTGGCCCTGGCACTAATAATTGACACACCTCCCCCGTGGCCTCATCCCTAGTTACCCTGTAAAGTCGGTCTTCTATCAATTCAAAGTGGGGGTAGGGGACCGGACGTCTGGGGTTTTGAGGTTTCCCATTTATGACTGCCAGCTGCTCATAGGCATGGCTTAACACAGGATCGTTACGCTGTGCTTGTATAATATCAAAAGGTTTTACTATCCATGGCATATCCCTGCAGTGTAGCACAACCCACACCATCTGTTCTAGGTTGGGGTTTGCGGAGTTGCGGACTCCCCCTGGTGTTTGTTGCCCTCCAGCCCTTCAGGTGTCTGTAATAAGGTGGTCAGGGCCCCCCAGTCTCATCCCAATATGACAGGGTGGGCCAAGCTGGGTACCACCCCGACCTGTTGGGTCACTGTAGCCCTGCCACTGACAGGTCGACAATACATGTCAGGTAGAACCGTACTTCCCCATGAATACACCACATACCTATCTGGGGAATGGTGGCCCAGGGTATTCCCTGGATTCCAGCCTGCACCAAGGTCTTCCCACAACCCGTATCGACCAGGGTCCCATATTCCCGGCCCCCCAGCCACACGGGAACAAGGGGTTTCCCCATGCCTTGGCATCTCATCCCATCCTCCCCGAACCACCAGTCTTCAAATGTACAATCCATGAGGGGGCACTCCCTCTTGAAGTGCTCTGGCTTCCCGCATTGGTAACACACCTGCACTTCCGAACCAGCCCCAGCCTCATGGCCTGAGCTGGAGTCAGGTGGCTTCCTGGGGGGATGGCTTGACCCTTGCGGGATCCCCCAGGGGGCTAACTGGGTATCCCCCTCGGTCCTACCCCCTACCCAACCCCGGGGTCCCTCCTCCCGGGGACCCCCGGGTCCAGGGCCTTTAAGCTCCCGGGCTTAAGGGCTTTTTCCTCCCTACCTGTCCCTTGAACCCTTCCCAGCTTCCATAGCTGTGGGTCCCTTCAAAGGTCTCATAGTTCTCTAGGAGCCGAGTGGCTTCCTCTAGCGATGTGGGTCGATGACAGACGACCTGGGCCCTATGCCCTGGGGGTAGTATTTGGATAAATTGCTCGGTCATTATGAGCTCTATAATTTCCTGTTATGTTCTCTGCTGGGGTTTCAACCACCACAGGCAATGTGTTCTCAATTGCTGTGCCAGGGCCTGTGGGGATGACCCCAGTGAGCCTGTGCTGACCCAGACAGGCAAGGAGCCAGAAAGAGAGCCCACTGTTCCTGGGGCCATTTGGCGGCCATGGCCACCTGCTCAAAAATATTTAAAAAGGCTTCAGGATCATCCGAGGGGGACATTTTAATCAGCCACACCTGAGGCCCCCTACGTTCCCTGGATCTGGTCCCAGCGCAAGCAGTCAAGGCTGTTATGGCCGGGCCCATGTGGGCGGACATCTTGTTCTGCCAGTTGGGCCTGGCTGCGCACTTGTGTACTTGGCAGCTGTGTTGTCAGCTGTTGGAGGAACCCTCGTTGGGTCTCCAGCTGCGTGGTTTGGGCCTCCATCAGCCATTTTAATATGGCCTCCATATCCATCCAGCCTTTGCTCCCTCTTCAGGCCAAGACACCCCTCTCCTCTGTCCGACGCTGCAGCAGGAGGACCCACCCAGGTAGGGATGGGTGAACGCGATTGGGAAGTTTGGAGTTCGGCCCGAACTCTGCCTGTTCGGATGACTGAACCCGAATCCAAACATGAACTGACAAAACTGAACTCAATTCCGAATGTCGAAATGACCGAACAGTTTGGTCAGTTTAGATCGTGTTCGGGTGGCTAAAACGTGGTGTCAGTGTCAGGTCACTGGAAGGCGAAATGTGGCAGGGAGGGGGAGTCAGCTGACTCAGCTGAGGAGCAGACTTCCAGGCACCAGGGGTGGAGGGTGGAGACTGGCTTGGAGTAGCAGCCAGTCTGCCCAACCACCATCCCTTTTCGCCTCAGACCACTGGCGTCGCAGTTTGCGATTGGTCACGGGCTAGGCTGCACGGAGCCAATGGGGCTTGCGGTGAGGCGGGCACAGCAAGAAACAAAACTGTCTGCCTCCCCCTTCCCAATACCTTCTAGCTAGTCACTGTTCCTGAACAGCAGGCGTTTCAGAAGGCTCCCTCTCTCCCAGCATTTACCAGCTCCTGCCATCCTGCTCCCATTTCACCCATCAAACCTATCTACCCCCATATTCTCATTCATTTATTTAGCTTAGCTTAGATAGATTAGTGGTTATTTTTTGTTTTTACCCCTCCCTGTGTTCCCTGTGTTCAATCTTCCTCCATCCCTCCCCCCTCCATTGAATCCTTTCTCTCTCCCATATATTCCATCCCAGATTCCCTTCCCTTCCCCTGTTTTTAAAATTTAGAATAGGATTATTAGATTGATTTAGGTTTCAATTCAGTTTTGTACCCCTCCTTGTGTTGTTTGTGATTCCCCCCCCCCATCCCATATATAGAGAGCGATAGATAAATAGGTTAGAGATAGTAGACAGTTGTAGGAGTTAGCTTAGTGGTAGAGATAGCTTAGTGATTTAGTTTTAGTTTTTGTAGGAGTAGGCCTGTTTAATTTACTTATTAGATAATCCATTTAGTTAGTAGCATTTAGAATAGTTAATAGCAGTTAGATTTAGTGTAGATAGATATTATATACAAAATTTAAATTAAAAAAACAATATAAAAATAAAAACATTATTTTGGAGGGAGAAATGGAGAAGGAAAGGAGAGGCCGGTCTGCTGCCCATAGGGGAGGCAATGGGGCACGTGCCAGAGGCAGGACAGGACGTGCCAGGGGAGTGGCAGCAGGCAGTAGCCAGAAGCAGAGCACCCCTCCCACCCTAAACTCAGTAGGCCTGTTTAGGGCAAAAGGCTTCAGCGTCTCAGCGTCGCCTCTTGGCAGTGCCCTCCTCCACTGCCACGCAGGGCACTGGAAGGGCTGCAGGACTTGAGGCTGTGTCTGAATCTGCTGCTGGTGCTGGAGCAGGTGCTGCTGCTGCTTCCTAAGTTCCTCCAGGGCCACCAATGTCCCCTACTGTTGAGGCGATCCCCAGCAGTCCAGAGCTGGTGGATCCCACCCCGGCTGCTAGAGGCAGGACCCGATCCCCCGGGCAATGTCAGTAGGGAGAGGAGGAGCAGCAGCAGCAGCACTAGCAGCTACAGAGGGGGGCACAGGGAGAGTGCTGACAGCATGGTGGGCACGGGCAGTTTAGCCTTAGGGTCCCAGTACTCCCCTTCACGGGACATCACCGTGATCGCGGACAGTGAGTCCGAGGCAGACACTAGTGCCGCAGAGGAGATGTCTGTAGCTGAGGCGATGTCTGACCCTCCTCCCAGAGCTGGGGTGGACAAGAAGGCAGGAGGGGGTGGGGGGAAATCCTCACTCTTGGATCATTTTAAGCAGCTGCGGGCAGATGACCCCAGAGAGGTGTAGTGCACGCTGTGCAATAAGGTGGTGAAGCGTGGGCAGGTATTCACCAACCTTGGGACAACTGCAATGGCGACGCGCCTCAAGGCATGTCACAGTGCTCTGTTGCTCAGCGGGAAGGCAGGGGAAATGGATGCCAGTGGGTTCCCGACTCCAGTGTCCAGTTGCCCAGCTCCTTCAGCGGGCAAGCATCCTGCACAAACTGCTTCTGCCTCTAGCATCAGGAGCAGTATGGGGGCAGAACAGCAGCAGGAGCCTCCCCAGCAGCGCCGTCAGTCCACCATGGAGGAGATGGCGTGGGGGGATCTGACCAGGCCAACATCAGGGTGCCGTGGCACTGGCTTCTAATGGAAAGCCAAGCACCTGTTGGCAGAAATGATTGCCCTGGATGGGCAGGCCTTGTCAATTGTGGAGGACAAGGGCTTCCAGTGACTGATTGGGTTCCCTGCCCCCAACTTTAAGATGCCTTCCTGCTCCACCCTGAGTTGGACCGTGGTGCCACAGCTCTACAGGGCTTTGAAGGAGCAGGTGAGGGAGCTGCTGGCAGGGGCAGGGGGGCCACGGTCCACTTTACCACCGACCTCTGGTCCACCAGAAACTCCCAGCATGCTTACCTGGCAGTGACTGTACACTGGTGGCAGGACCCTGAGGCAGCGCTTGGCAGTGGCAGGAGGGGACCTGAAGCAGGGTATAGGTGGGCCCTGCTTCAGGCCCAAGTCATGGACATCTCCAATACCTTGAGGAACCTCGAGGCAGCCCTGGCCACCATGGTGAGGGAGTGGGTCATGCCAGGCGTGGCCTTCACCAAGGGGTGTGTGGTCATGGACAATGCGGCCAATATACTAAAGGCAGTCCATGACAGGGGATTCAAAAGCATCCCTTGCACCGCACACACCCTCCATTTCATGGTGAAGGCCGCTCTGGGATTGGGGGAGAAGGGGATTGGGCCAGGCACCCTTAGCTCCCTGGTCGAGCGGGGGAAGAAGCTGATGGGTTTCTTCAACCGCAGCATTAAGGGCAGTGAGCTCCTCCAGGATAAACAGGCTGAGCAAGGGTCCCCGGTGCAGACTCTGGTCCAGGATGTCTCCACCAGGTGGAATTCCACCTTCCTGATGCTCGAGCGGCTATTTGAGCAGAAAGCCACCCTGCATTATGTGGAACTGGAGACAGACATCGAGGCACCTCCAGGGTATAACAGGGAGGAATGGGAGATTCTCGCTCACACAGGCTTCGTCCTAAGACCGTTCCTGTCCATGACGGAGACTGTGAGCAACTCCACCGTCACCCTTAGCCAGGTGACCCCGCTGGTCCATAGTCTCCAGAGGAGCCTGGACGAGATTCTCGGGGGGCAGGATTGTGGCCCTCTGGGCAGGAGGATGTCAGATGAGACAATTGACCTGACGCAGAAGCTGAAGGTGGGGCTCAGTGCGTGCTTTGACAACCTCGTGCGCTGGGACAAATATGTCCTGGCAACCATGCTGGACCCCAGGATCAAGGGCAGCATGGCACGTGAGATGGCAGTCTATGGCCTCTGGAAGATTGCGCTGGTGCAGAAGGTCTGGCAGGCAGAGCAGGCCATGCAGCAGGATGCCCCTGGTGATGTTGGGAGTGGGAGCAGCGACCCCTTCCAGCCATCTGGGTCTAGCCCTAGTCTAGCCCTAGTCTAGCCCTAGTGGTAGCAGCAGCACCAGCAATAGAATGAGCAGTAGCAGCAGCACCCCTACTGCCAGCAGCTCCTCATCTGTGCAGTCCACTCTCGGGAGCATGGGGCTCAGCACAAAAGGGCAAGCAGCATGGCTGAGGGCAGTGGGGCAGGAGGTGCCCACCCAGAGCTACCAGATGGAGTATGATGGTGCCTCAGCAGCAGTGGAGACCTACCTGGAAGGGGAGCCATGCATAGATCACAGCAGCGATCCTTTGGCCTACTGGACCGGCAAGGCCAACGTGTGGCCGGCCCTGTCCAAAGTGGCCAAGGGAATCCTGTCCTACCCACCAACCAGCATCCCCAGCGAGAGGGTTTTCTTCATCACAGGGGATATTTGCGCCCTGCACCACCTGAGACTGGGGGTCAAGTTGTTGGAGCAGTTGCTGTTCCTGAAGGTGAACCTTCCGCTCCTGGGATTACCCGAGCTGTCCCTGGACAAGGACTGATGTTGCAGTGGCACACGCCATCCCATGCCTGGGGCAGTCTTGGGATGGGGCTCCTCCTCCTTCTCCTCAATCTGGGCTAGGGCTACTGCTCCTTTGCTGCTGAGGTGCTTTCCCTCCCTCCCAATGCCTGGCACCCACCCACCCTGCCTCTCTCTCTCTCTCTCTCTCTCTCTCTCTCTCTCTCTCTCTCTCTCTTCCCCTCCATACTAAATGGCCTTGGCCGCCTTATCTGACTGACCTCATGATGCAGGGTGGCATTGGGAAACAAACTAAGCCTGTGAGCCGGCCTATGGCTACACAATCTCAGTCCGCCTATGTGACACTGACTGGCTCTCACTCTCTCGTGCTGCACAGTCTTTGCGACCCTATCTGAGTGCCCTGCTTCCAATGTCCCAGCCTGCCTGCCCTACTGCCTCCCATGCCATGCCATGCTGCCTGTCTGCCCGCCCAGCTTGCTGCCAAACTCAAAGCATGCCTCAGTCCGCCTTCCTGCCGCCCATGCGAAGGTGCCTGTCTGCCCACCCAGGTTGACTAGCTCAAAGCCTGTCAAAGTCTGCCTCCCCTACTGCCTATCATGCCATGCTGACTGTCTGCCCACCCAGGTTGCAAAGCTCTAACCATGTCTCAGTCTGCCAGACTGCCGCTCATGCCACGCCACCTGACTTCCTGCCCCGGCAACCAATGTCTGCTGGTGCTAGTGCCAATGGCCCCCAGGTCAGGCCTATATGCTGTCTGTGCCAAGGGTTCTGTACCTTGGCAACCAATTTCTGCTGGTGCTGGTGCCAATGGCCCCCAAGCCTATATGCTGTCTATGCCATGGGTTCTGCACCCCAGCAATCCAATGTCTGCTGCTTCTGCCAATGCTGCCCATGCTTTCTGTGCCATGGGTTCTGGGGCCCGTCATTCCACTCATAGAGAGTGGAACTGCATCAAGAAACAGCCACTCCAGTCCCAGGACCCGCCATCAGGGTTCTGGGGCCAAGTTACAGGCAGGGAGGGCTGTGGCCAAGATCCATAAGTTGCCACTCCATCCCCAGGACCAACCATGATGGATCTGGGGACATAATTCCTCGCACATTCCGATGTCATTCCACCACAGGACAAGAAGCAGCCACTCCAGCCCCTGGACCCACATCAGGGCTCTGGGGCCAAGTTACAGGCAGGGAGGGCTGAGTCTGTGGCCAATATGTATCTAGAAGCTGCCACTCTAGCCACAGGACCCACCGTGATAGGTCCGGGCCATCATTCCTCACACATTCTGATGTTTTTCCATTGCATGACAAGAAACAGCCACTCCAGCCCCAGGACCCGCCATCAGGGTTCTGGGGCCAAGTTACAGGTAGGGAGGGTTGTTGCCAAGATCCAGAAGCTGCCACTCCAGACCCAGGACACACTGTGACGGGTCTGGGGCCATCATTCCTCGCACATTCTGATGTCGTTCCACCGCATGACAAGAAGCTGCCACTCCGGCCCCCAGACCCACGTCAGGGTTCTGGAGCCAAGTTACAGGCAGGGAGGGCTGAGCCTGTGGGCAATATGTATCTAGAAGCTGCCACTCCCACCATGATGCGTCAGGGACCATCATTACTCGCACAGAGAACCAATTTTCATCAACTACATTAAGAAGCAGCCACTCCAGCCTGGGACCCATTGTCAGGGGGTCCAAGCACATGTTCTGCTGGGCTGCCCTTGTTTAGTTCCAACTGTCAAGCACTGTTAAACATCTAAGGCTGCTGCCTGGGAAATTTAACTACTCCACAACAAAACCCCACTCCCAAATCCTCTGGATAAGCAACCCCAAGTTTTTGTCACATAAGGAGCAATGCATCTTGCTGTGGAAGATTTTCTCCTATAGAACCCTTGGTGTATTGTGATGAACTTTCCAATCAAGTACTGTGAGGAAGAGAAACTGAGCCAGCTCTTCCTCCAGTTACATGTCTGTGATGTATCTTTCATTATCTGTGAGGGCCTTGAAGACAGAAGGGTGCTTGCCTATCTAATAGGATCGACTGACACATGTTGAACTGATGTTCACATGGAACCCTTCTCCACTTCGGCCTTCAAAGTTCTCCAGCCCCAGGACCCACCATCAGGGTTCTGCGGCCTACGTTACTGGCAGGAAGGGCTGTGGCCAATATAAACATGCTGACATTCTTCTAGCCCTAGAACCCACCGTGATGGGTCTGGGGCCATCATTCCGCTCACAGGGCACTGTCAATCCTGCTGCTGCTGTCTTCTGTGCCATGGGTACTGTGCCCTGGCAATCCAATGTCTGCCACTGCTGCCAATGCCACCTATGCTGTCTGTGCCACAGGTTCTGGCTCAGCAACCCAATGTCTGCTGCTGCTGCTACTGCTAGGGATGTGCGAACAGACCGTGGTTCGTGTTCGGCCGTTCGGTTTGGCCGCGTTTGGTTCATGCGTTTGGTTTTGGCCATTCGGGTGGTTTGCTATATTTGGGTTCGGCCATTCAGTTCGGCCGTCTATTAGGCCGTAAAAATTATGCGAGAGCCGGAAAGCATGTCGGAAACCAGAAATTTGAGTGCGTGCAGAGCTGTGTGGTGAGTGAGTGTGTGCTTGACTCGGTGGCTGCTTGGTTTGTGTGTTTTGGCATGTGATTGTGTTGTTTGGCTGTGCTGTGTGTTTGGGTGGTTGGTGTGTGTTGTGGGTGACTTTGGGTGCGAGTGTTTAAAAAATAAATGTTTTTTAATATAATAATAAATAAACTGTATTATGTTCAGCCCCATGGCTGATACATATAAACATACAGACATAGGAACATATAAACATGTATACACTGAAAAAAACAGGACAGCGAATTAACAAAATAGTCAAACATAAGACAAATTTAAAAATTAAAAATTATTCACATAAGAATACTCTCTGGCTGTGCACACTTGTTCCGCACAGCAGAGCATCTTTGGGCAAAGATGGTGCCCTGTCTTGTCCTATCCAGATTCTGGTCGCCCAACAGGAATATGATTTTCCTGATTGGTGACCAGAATTCCCCCAAACTGATATTGTGCCATAGCCCACCCCGAAGGTGGTCATAGAGGGGGCATCTTAGAAGATAATGCTCAAGGTTCTCCACCTCTCTACCACATGGGCAGCGTCTTTCCTCCATCGGAATCCCCAAGATGCGTCCCTCGAATAATGCGGTTTTCAGTGTGTGGAGCCTGAGAGTACTGAAACTATATTTTAAACTGAGATCCAGCTGGGAGCACAGATACAGGGCTCCATTC
>QEPC01014906.1:229155-245893 GCA_003113815.1 Sphenodon punctatus
CCGTGGCCTAATCGCAGACTGCCAAGTCAGTGGTCTGAGGCAAAAAGGGATGGTGATTAGGCAGGCTGGCTGCTACTCCAAGCCAGTCTCCACCCTCCACCCCTGGTGCCTGGAAGTCTGCTACATGCTGAGTCAGATGACTTCCCCCTCCCTGCTATGTTTGGCCTTCCAGTGACTTGACAGTAGACCACGTTTTAGCTACTCGAACTCAACTGAACGCAATCCAAACTGACCAAAGTGTTCAGCCATTTTGGCATTTGGAGTTCGGTCTGTTCGTGTTCAGGTTCGAGTTCTGGTTCAGTGGTTCAAACTGGTCGAGTTCGGGCCGAACATCGAACGTCCGAACCACATTTGCCCATCCCTAGCTACTGCTCTTGCACATCAGCCATTTGTTCCTCAATCTTGTAGACTGCAAGAGCTTGGATGAGTGCGCCGGCAGGCAGGGGCTGGGTGAACATTAAAATGGGGCAGAATGGGAGATCCTGTACCCAACTACCTTTCAATCGGCTGTGGGAAACGGAGGCTATCGGCGATCGCCCATCCTGTCACAACAATGCTCGCCTATTTCTTAGGATCGACTGTCTAAGAGATCCTTGGCCTATATGATATCCGTGCCAAGGGTTCTGTACCATGGCCACCAATGTCTGCTTCTTCCATTGCCAATGGCCCCCAGGCCAGGCCTATATTCTGTCTATGCCATGATGCCATGGCATAAAGAAATAGCTTCTGCTGCCAGGCCTATATGCTGTCTGTGCCAAGGTTTCTGTACCCCAGGTTTCCGCAAATCTCAAAGCCTGCCTCAGCCCACCTTCCTGCCTCTCATGCCAAGGTGCCTGTCTGCGCACCCAGGTTGCTGCCAAGAGGGAGAGAGAGTGAAATAAGAGAGAGTGAGATAAAGTCCACCCACTGCTTGAAGCAGAGACAAACACGATCCCACCCATGCTGTCACCTGCACTATATGGCCAGAGAGAGAGAGGTTCCCATCTAGAATGATGGAGATGGGGGTTAGATGGGGAGAGGTAGGTATATCCTCTGGCTTCCACCTGCCAGAACCAGGAAGAACTCCCATCTTTGCTCATGCACCTCAATGCCCATTGCCCATATCCAGCACACAGTAAACCTACCGTAATGATATGGAATATAACACACAACGTTTTATATGTGCCTGCCTGCTTGCCAGTGTGCGTGTGGTGATACCTGCTGCTACCACTATATTCAGCACATAGGGATAAATGATTGGACAGGTCATACGAAGCTCGTAAAAAGAAATACAATAACGTTTATTAAAACTATTTACATAACAATAAAACAACAACAACATTCTAAAAAACGAAAGCAAACATTCAAAGGAAACTTTTAAATGAAACTAAGAGTCTCTGGGCCTGTGGGGAAAGGCAACAGCCGTTGGGGTGCAGCACAGGGCTGAGGGCCGGCCACCCAGAATCTGGCAGTTCATAGCTATGGGAGACAGCAAAGTTCAGGGCCCCTTCCATGTCCCGATGCCGCCTGGAGAGCGCTTAGTGGTACATTTGCAGGCGGTCCATCTTGGCGGAGACATACTGGCCGTATGCCTCCACCTTCTGCCTCTCCACCTGGACCGCCTGCAACTGCTCCACCAGGTGGTTCTCCATAGTGGCTGCAGACTGCTGGACCTCGGCCATGAAGTCCTGGGTGGGCCGCTGCAACTGGGCCCAAATTGCCTTGGCCTCTTCAATCTCCCATGGCCCGGGGGTCTCCACATCAGGGCGGGGGGCGGGAGGGTATACATGCTTTCATTTCTGGGTTGCCTTCCCCCCCCTTCTTCTTGTGCTGAGGCTCCACGACCACAGCCACACCAGACTCCTCTGCCTGCCTCCTCACTCTCAGGCCATGGGTGCGCTCAATGTGGCTGATGAGTCCTGATGTGGTCCCTTACTTCTGCTGCTGCAATCTTTTCTTGCAGTGCTAACAAGATCAGAAAAGGATAGGAACATAAGAAGTGTCATACAGTGTCAGACCAATGGTCTGTCATTCAAGCCCTGCCTGCATTCTGTCTCCACAAGTGGGTGGACTGAGTGGCCAATCTCTCTCTGCAGGGAACTTCCATTCCTAACAGGTCAGGTCATAGGGCAATTCATTCCTGTTGTTCCAGTCCTTGTGCCATACCTTGCATGTGGTGAATCCATCGCCCTTGTCAAAAAACCTCCAGGTATCTGACTTCTGCCACCGAATGTCTGGGGGTGTCAGTGGCGATGGCGACCTCTACCTAGGGTCCTCCTCCTTGGCCTGGTCCTGGCAGCAGTGCTGGGACCGGCATCTGATTCCTCTCTGAAATGGGAGCACATTAAAAACACCAAATTAATATCATGTATTTATGATGATGATGCCTCTAGTCCTCCCTCCTTGGGGTGCTAGGATTGCAACTAAAAGTCACGTCCAAATCCTGCCCTCCCAGGGGTGCTAGGGGATGATAGGGATTGCAACTAGATAGCCCCTGGATGGCAGGTGCAAATCCTGCTCTCCCGGGGGTGATAGGGGATGCTAGGGATTGCAACTAGGAAGGCCCTGACTGGCACGTGCAAATCCTGTCCTTATTTGGGGGTGCGTAGGGAATGGGATGGCAACTGGAAAGTGGAAACCCTTGCTAGCCTGGCACATGTTTGGGTGGGGGTGCTGCTCGTGCCAGAGTCCCCCACACTACAGTACCCTCTCTCTCTGTGGCAGACATCCGCTGCTACCCGCTGATGCCCACTGTTTGTGCCTGACTGATGCCCACAACCCACCCGCACGCCATTGAGCTCGCTCTAATGGATAGAGCCCTTCTCATCCTCAAAGTAAAAAAAAAAGTTTACAAACCTGGCAGCACCTCCTGAGCCCGCTGCTTGCTCCTCAGCCGAGGAGCCAGACACCACCACCAGAGGTGTAGTAGGGGCAGTGCCAGTGACCTCTACCTCTTCCTACTCCTCCTTCTCAAGTGGCAAGTTGGCCCCCAGCCGCTGAATAAGAACTGCAGACTTCATTTTTTTTAAAAAAAACCAATCATCCCACCCACAGCCAAAACAGTCACCCACAACACACACCAACACTCACCAACCACAACCACAACACAGCCAAACCCAACCCAAACACAGCCAAAACACACAAACCGAACAGCCACCCAGCCAAACACACACTCTCACCACACAGCTCCGCACGCACTTGAATTTCCAGTTTCCAGTGCGATTATGGCTTCACGTGCTCTCGCAATAATTTTTTATGAACGGCCGAACCCGAACCTGGCGAAAGACCCGAACGGCCGAACTGAACGCAGCCAAACCGAATGCATCTGAACTGAATGGCTGAACCCAAACCGTGATCTGTTTACCCATCCCTACACCCAGGGATGCCACTTGTCACCCTCCCCCTCTATGTGCCCTGCCAGCTTCCAGATATGGGGCCGGCAGGAGTGGAATCCCCCTTGTTCTCTGAGGGCACCCCTGGGGAACCAGGGAACAATGCCCTATCCCTCAGCAGGGTACTCCCCGCAGGCCACAGCCTGATCTTACCCTCCTCCTGTGTCCCGAGCATTTCTAGCTCCGCTCCTGCTCCCTCCATTGTCCCGTTCCCTTTCATTGGCCCTCCTCTAGCCACCTCCCCTTACGTTGTAACTGCTGCAGGTCCTCCGTGAACCATGGCGACCTGCGGCTCTGATGTTTGGAAAATGGATGCCTGGGAGATGCCTGGTTAATGGCCTCTGATAGTCAGGTGTTCCAAAGCCTAATGAGTCATCGAGCGGGCGGGCATCAAGATCAGAGGGGTATTTCCCCCAAGGGCATTCCGGAATTGCTCTGGTTCCATAAGTCTCCGAGGGTGAACCAATTTAACCAGTTCCACACCTTTCTGGGGGCAGATGTGCGCCAGGAGCTGGGTCTGAAGGAGATAATTATCCGACCATGACAAGGGCACTTTCAGCACATCCCCCACTAACGGACCCATTGCCTCTAGGCTAGTGCAGAAAACCATTCCAGAGTGTGACCGTCATCATGTGTTGGGCCATCTATCAATTAGGGATGGGACATCTGGCAAAAAAACGGCTACCGGTTTTACCTGTGACCGGTTTGCAAAAAAAACGGTTTACCGGAATAAAACCGGTTTACCAGTGCTGGATCTATTCCACTGATTTCAATAGGGAAATGTCAGTGTCCCCATTGAAATCAATGGGGGGGGGGAAACAATCCCTCCCCCTCCCAGGCTGTGTGGGTGGAAGAGGGAACACCCCCCCACTCACCCTGCCCAGCCTGGATTTTTTTTTTTAAATTTCCCTCGTAGTCCCTGGCTCTGGGCCGCCGCCAGTGACCCAGAGCCTGCACCAGCAGGTAGGTACTAGGGCGATCCCTGGGGTGGGGGTGGTTTAACACACACCCCACCCCAGGGATCACCCTACCCCCCACCCAAGGATTGCCTAACTTTGGTGCTCTGGGTGGTGGCAGCAGTGGTGGTGGCAGCAGCATGGCGCTCCGGGTGGCTTCAGTGCTGGCTGTGGCTGCCGGCTTCAGAGCTTACTAGGCCTTCTGGGGAACTTCCAGGTTTCCCCGGAAGGCCTAGTAAGCGCTGAAGCCGGCAGCCACAGCCAGCGCAGAAGCCGCCTGGAGCACCATGCTGCCGCCGCCACCCAGAACACCAAAGGTAGGCGATCCTTGGGTGGGGGGGTAGGGTGATCCCTGGGGTGGGGTATGTGTTAAACCACCCCCACCCCAGGAATCACCCTAGTACCTACCTGCTGGTGCGGGCTCCGGGTTGCTGGCGGCAGCACGGAGCCAGGGACTTCAGGGGGAATTAAAAAAAAATAAAATAATACAGACTGGGCAGGGTGGGTGGGGGGTGTCCCCTCTTCCACCCATGCAGCCTGGATGGGGGAGGGAAAAGTTGTTGGGGTTTTTTTCCCTTCTTTTTTTACACTGCGACCATTCCTTTCAATGGCTGCAATGTAAAACAATCTGGCATGGGGAACCGGTACCAGTACCCCCAATATCCGGATTAATCCGATACTTCCAGTACAGCAAAATACCGGCAGTATCAGATACTGGATAATCTGGACTTCCCACCCCTACTATCAATTGAGACAAGCCCATGGTTGCCATGAACTCATGCTCTGCTCCAATGAAACCAGTGTCAATGTGTATGCTGAAGTCCCCCAAAACCAAAGTCCTTAGGGACCTCAAGACCACCTTTGCCACCAGCTCAACTAGGAAGCAGCTGGACAGGTAGGTGTACAGTATACCAGCAGCTTTCCCAAACTCCCTCCAGCCAAATCAAACACCAGATGGAGTCACTCTACCCATGGTAGATTCTGCACCGGAGACTGCTGAATGAACCATTGTTCCTTAAAAATAATATCTACACCCCCTCCCTCCCTCCGGCCATGGCTGGTGCTGCATGGAGTATCCAGCTAGAACAAGGTCAATCAAGATAGGCCCTGACTCAGTGTCCAGCCAGGTCTTCCTAAGACACATGAGGTTGACTGCCTGGTCCAGGAACAACTCCCGGACCACTGATGATTTATTTACCACCAACCTCACGTTTAACAGCACCAGAACAGGGCTGGGGGCCCTCTCTGTCTCGATCACCACATCTTCTGGTGGACCTGAGAGCGGAACAGGGACCAAGCATCTGCTCCCCTCAATGATGGAACTGATTGACCACACAGACCATATCTCCCCATGCCTGTCATGACCTGTATTGCAAAATGCCCCCCCCCCGGGCCATCTCCCCCCAAAAAAACCCTCCTCCAGGGTGTCCTGCCAGACTGGTTAAAGAGACACACACCCCTGCATCCTCCCTCACTGGAGGATACATTACCCACCCCCACTCACACCAAAGGGACGCCTCCCCCCAACCCTGTCCTTCCTTGTAACCCACTCTCACCTCAGTCCCTTACCACTCCCTCCCTTTGGCACAGCACATAGGCACATTTGGCACAGCCTGTGGCACTGCTGGGTGGCAGGCCACTTTTCTCCCCCCCCCCACCCGGAAGCTGCTCCGGGGAGCCCTGGCCCTGCCACCTCCTCTCACAGGGGAGGAGGGGGGATGTCACCTGGGGCCCAGGGCCTGAGTGGCAATCCTGGGGAGGGGAGGAGAGCCCTCAGAGGGACTCCCAGCCCAGCCCAGCAGCACCTCATCCCTCATAGCAGGAGCTGGTGCTGGAAGGAGCAAGGTGGACAACCCAGGCTCCTCAGTCACAGAACAGGTAGATGACAAAGCACCAAGGGGAGTCCAAATGGTGTTCACAAAGGGGCCTGGGTGCCACTGCCATGTCCATTCCACAAATGGCCGTACAAATGGACAATGCCCTTTGTGTGTCGGCCTTTAGGCTGGCGCCCTCTGGGGCCACCCCCTGGAAGAATACCTGTAACACAGGAGAGTCATGTGTAAGTAATTGGTTCCCTCCACGGAGCTAGTTCCAGCAAGCACCAAAGACAGCCCCAGCATGCCAGGCTCCTGGAAGCCCTCTCCCTCTGGGGCCACCCTCTGGAGGATTACCTGTTGATAAAATATGGCTGAATTGTACCCGCATTGAAGGGAATTAGGTGTGACAAATTTCAAAATGAATGGTGAAAAGGATTCGATTTTATTAGCAGTTTCAATTTGTTATTTTACACAATTCTGTGTACACATTCCTGGCTGTAACATCATTTTCTCATATCTGATTTGGGTAAAACTTGGCAAGATAATATCCCCTCCAGAAGGGTACTACCTCTGCCATATTTCAGAAGAATTGGATAAAGGGTGACAATGTTATAAGTGATTTACTTTTAAATGCGTTTCTGCATTTACGTCTTTGTGTTCCAGCCAGATTACATTAAGTTTGGTAAGGTTGTATCTCACACCTTTAGGAGTATCTATGACAAATATCAGAAAGAACTAAGAAACTGTCCCACAAATATAAGCTTGCACAGCATCTGGAGAGTATGAGCCTATGCCAGGGATTCTCTTATATTTGTCACTGTTGTACAAGATGTGTTTGTGATGCCAATTGGCCAGCAGAATGTCACCCATATGCTTTTACCACCACAACCCCTCTTCCTCACTTGTTACTAGGAAGTTGGAAGCATCTGTTTATGAAAGAGCCAATAAGGCATTCTCTTATGTCCTCTCTCACAGTGCTGCAGGATTTGATTGTGATGACAACTGGCCAGCCTGGATGTGTGAACCATGTCTCCTGGTTGCTGGGATGTTTCCCCTGCCCTCTTCCTTACTTCTTGAAGTCCCAGGTATGTCCCTTCTATGCCCGCTACAGAGCCACCCAGGATTGGTCGTGGAAAGATGGAGGCATGCAGTAAGAGAGGCAATCACATCTCTGTCCCAGTCAGGGTGTCTTTGAAAAGTCAAGCCAATTGACCAGAGGAGATATCTGTCATCTCTGCTGTTTGGCACAGGCTTCAGTCTGGGAGGGCACCCCAGGTGCATGGGGGTGTCCATCAAGTTGCAGAGAAAGTCCCAGGACAGTGCAGGGGAATGTTGGGCAGCACCCCAGGTATTTGGGGATTGGATTTATGCAGCAAGCTGACCTGCAAGAGGTGATCATACACACAAAAAGCCTGCTAGCAAAGAATGAGAAAATGCTCTGACCAAATCCAGAACTAACCAAAGACAAAGAGCAGGCCCAAAGAACCGCAGCTTATATCTACCCTCTATGCCAGCCTTGAAGCCACCACTTATTGGTCCTTCTGTAAAGGTGGAAGAAAGAATGCAGTAATTGGCCAGTAAATGTGTCTGTCAGTCTTTTGGGATACTCCCCCTCCCTTCTACAGCTCCCTTCCCCCTGCCATGCCTGTCTTTGAATGGCACTGCATGTGCTATTTGTGTGAATAACTAAAGTCTTCAAGAGGAAAATTTCAATTGCTTATACAGTTTGGACCCTTTATCAAATCTTCCTACAATTTTTCAGAGATGACCCTGAAAGTCTGAGATACAATCTATCCTAATTTCATGTAAAATGTATGGAATACATAGACGTTACAGCCAGAAATGCATTTTGTTGCCAGGTTTTAGGTTAATATTGATTTATTTGGATCCATTTTCTAATTGATAATTAATTAATAATTATGCAGGTTCAAATCCTGGACAAACAGCTAAATTATGCTAATACCCAGAGAGATTGAAATGACTACCTAAATAAAGAGAAACACATAATTAGTAATAAGAATAAAATTGAAAATATTTACGAAAACATAGTAAAAACATTTTCTATGGGACAAGACCCCAAAACAGAATAAACCCTTAATAAGTGGTTTATATAAAAGTATTTCAAAGGTACATGTTACATAGATAGAATTAAAATTGAAACTTAAGATTGTTTTAAGTATTAAAAGTACAAAGGTTAAAGTAATAAACTTAAAACTAGCATAGTTACCCAGGCATACAGGCTTAAGAAAGATAAAGGAAGATCATGGGTGATTTCAGACGTTACGGGTGGCCGGTTCACCACAGTGAATCCCCAGTGGGGGCGAACAAAACAACCACGCCCCGGGGTGAATAAAAGCCCCAAACAGACGTGACGGGACCGGGACCACGGCCGGGAACCGGGCCGACCCATCACAGACCGGGACAGCACAACAGACGTGACGCCGATACCCAGCTGTGGTCAAAACTCCCAGAAGGCACCGGGAAGGGGCGGGACACACAAATGGCCACCTGAGGGCAAACAAATCCAAAAGGCACACAAGGGAACACCCACACAAGGGAAACGGGAAGGGAGGGGGAAGAGGGAGAACAGGCTGGCAGGTACCACACATAGCACGCACGCACACAGCGGACCCGCAGTGGGACACAATGCAAGACCACATGCCCGGGCACACACACACACACACACACACACACACACACACACACAAGGGAAAGGTCGGGAAGGGGGGCAGGGGCGCCCGGGAAAAGACACAGGGAACAACGGGAGGGACGAGGGGGGGCACTGCTAAGGGGCAGGGCACAGGCAGCAGCAACCCCCACCCCCGCAGCACCCCAGTCCAGATAGGTGCCCCCACAGCTACAATTCCAGTCTCGGAAAGGGGGGGGCGGACCCCCGGAAAAAGGCACGATGGGGGCCCGCAATGCATAGTGAGCCCGGCAGAGAGGGTCCCAGAGAAGAAAGGTGACCCCACAGTCACAGAGGGGCAGATGGAGGGCAGCCAGGTCTGGAGGAGCCCTGATGCAGGTCCAGTGACACCCACCCACCCCCCACCCGGGGAAAGAACACGGTGCAGTCCGGGAGCACCCGGATCCCCAGGTCACACAAGAACCCAAGGGGGGGGTGCAGCAGGTGCCAGGCCAGGCGGGAGTGGACTGGTAGCTGCACACGGGTGGGCCAAGGGGCCACACAGAGCACCGCACCCAGCCACCGGGATGGCCAACTGGGGTGGGGGGGGGTGGAGGGAGCCCAGGGCCACAGGCAGGGGCAGCAGCGCCCCACGAAGCAGGCGGGAGCACACCACGGCGGAGACAGCAGGGCCGGAGCAGGCAGCGGGGACCGGGCCGCCCCAGGAGTGGGGCCCGAGCCCACATGGGAGCACGACACCGGGGAGGCCGAGAGGAGCTATAGGTGTCACAGGCTGCCGCTGTGGGCCACCGTGGGCCCAGGGCCAGGGTTCCCCACCCGGTTAACCAGGTGGGGACAATGCAGCAAGCCCCTGTGGTACCCCTACAAGGATGTGGTGGGCAATCAGGTAGTAGGCCTCGAAGGGATCATGCATGGTGAGAGCCAGCTGAATGTCCACACGGGCCCACCCGCACAGCTTCCCGGGCTGCCCAGGAGCAGCTGCACGGCTGGGGTATGCCACAGGTCGCAAAGCGACATGGTCTCGCGGAAGGCCGAGATATGGGTGGCCCATTGGGGGCTGGGGAGAGGCAGCCCCGTGGATGGGCAGCCAGCCATGGTCCAGCACGACAGGGAGAATAACACAGAGCCCCGGGGGCACACACACCTTCCAGGGCTGGGAGGGACTCCGAGGGGCTCCCAGGACATGGAATGTGGCTGCAAACCGCAACATTGTAGCACAACAGAGCGAGGCGTTGGGTGCAGACCCAGCACAGATGCACTACACAACAGCGAGTGCAGTGTCCGCCTAATTGCACCTTCAATGCCGTCCTGTAGCAAACAGTGTGGGGAGGGGGGCCGGGGTGGCGGTGGAGATAGCTGATGGAATGCAGCTGTCCTGGGAGCATGCAGACCCGCGAGCCCATGCAGGGGTGAGGCTAGGGGCCCCGTCCGCCACTGCACCCACCTGCAGGCCCTCAGGCCCCAGCCCCGGGGGGGGCATGCCCACCCAGGGGCCCACCCCCCAGACAGCCCCACCAGCATAGGCCATGTATAAGGGCACCCGGTCGCCCTTGGGCCCCACCACCATGGAGCGTGACAGGGCAGCTGGGTACTGGATGTTCCTCATGCTCGCAGCCGAGTGGTTCCATGATCACACCGAGCAGCTGTGCCTCCTGACAGAGGAGGTGCACCTGGCTGCCCGCTTGCGGTTTGCCCTGGCCCAGATGGCCGCAGGGGGCCTCAGGGAGCACCACGCCCTCAGGAGAGCCCGTGTGTGACTCAGGACGCAGCACACCTCCTGGGGGGCATGGCAGGCGGCCAGTCGGAGCCTGATCCAGCCCGCAGTGCTCCGCCGAGCTACGAGGCGCCTCCTCTGGGTAAGGGAGACCCTCCGCCGGGCTGCCCTGCTCACAATGCCCATAGCCAGAAGTCTATGGGTCTCACAGCACCCACAGGCATGGTGGGCTCGGGCCCTGGCCCACTGGGAGGAGCCTGAGTGGAGGGCCCACTTTCGGATGAGCAAGGGCACCCTGCTGCGCCTAGCGGAGCTCCTCACACCCTGGCTGGAGCGGCAGCACACCTCCATGCGGGACCCCATCCCCATGGTCCAGCAGGTGGCAATAGGGGTCTAGGCCCTTGCAACGCCCGAATCCTGTCGGTCAGTGTCCCAGCACTTCGGGGTGGGCTCAGCACACTTGCCTGCATCCTGCGGGATGTGTGCGATGCAGTGGAGGGCGTGCTCCTGGACAGAACCATCCAGCTCGTGGATCAGGGCGCCATGATGGCGGGCTTCACGGCTGGGGGCTTCCCCAACTGCATTGGAGCCATGGACGGCACCCACATCGAGTTCCTCTGCCCGGCCACGGGGGAGACCCTGGAGTATGTGAACCAGCACAGATACTACTCCCTGCACCTGCAGGGGGTGGTGGACCACCGTGGCCAGTTCATAGACATTTACACGGGCAACTCCGGACGGAGTCACAACGCCAGGATCATGACCATCTCCCCCTTCTATGCCCGCATGTTCCGGGGACTTCGCGGACATGGGCATGAGGTGGATCGAGGGGGTCCCCATGCCCCCCTGTATTCTAACCCCCCTCACCCACTGGCTGATGAAGGTCTACCCTGTCCCGAGCACCCCAGCAGAGGTGTTATACAATACCCACCTGTGTTCCAGCCGGACCGTGGTGGAGCGTGCCTTCGGGGTCCTCAAGCAGCGCTGGAGAAGTGTGGCCAGGCGCCTGAATTACACCGTCTCGACCTCTGCCCTGGTGATCGGTGCCTGCTGCTTGCTCCACAATGTCTTCAAAACCGAGGGGGCGGCCCTGGAGTACCCCGAGCCCCACCGGCCCCCCGGTCCCGTGCCCTTGTACATGAACGCAGAGAACCCCTGGGAGTACCGTTACGCCAAGCATATCCGCAACGCCCTGGTGAGCCATATCGCCCGGGGGGGGGCATTGTGAGGGGATTCCCACCCCCGGGTGCCCCACCTCTGGTTCCTTGGGCATGCCCCTACACAGTGGGGCTACCAAGCCGGTCCCCCACAAACTGGAGCGCAAGCTGCACCACAGACCACAGCCTTTATTTCCAACCCAGTGCGCACAATCACCTGTTCCCGCCACCCCACCTCCATCACCCTGTGCCCTTCCATGACCCCCCATCATGTCACCCTCCCTCACCTTCCCCCCATCCCCCCTCGCTTGGTTGGCCATCCCCGTGAGCGCCCGCTGGGGCCTATGGAGCTCTGGGAGCTCTCCTCCCCCCCACTGTCTGTGTCCCCTGCAGTGTCCTGGGCCGGCTCCTGGCCTGGCAGGGGGGCAGGTGGGGGGGGGGTAGAGGGCTCCAGGTGCCCTGGCCATTCCCCATGGGGGATGCACCCTCCAGAGTGCTGGGGGCACTGGGAGGTGCATGTGCGGCTCCTGGGACCATGGGGGCGGCTGGGGCACCTGGTCGGGGGCTGGGGGTGTGGAGGGGCCTGGCATTGGGACCTGGGCAGGCAGGGTGCCCGGGGGTGCGTCTGCCAGCACATAGGCACACATCATGCTGGTGTGCAGGAGCAGAGAGGTCCCAATGTCGTGGGAGTGGTCCATTTTGGCTGAGTGCTCCCGCACCATGTCCTGGATGTCCTGCCTGAGGCCCACGAGCACCTCCTCCTTCCTGCTGTGCTCCCTGTGCTCCTGCCTGCGCTCCAGGCGCACCTCGGCCTGGAGCCTCTTGTCCCTCTCCTCTGCCCACTCCAGGGACCTCTCGATGGCCGCCTCCATGCGGGCCATGGCCTCGATCATCCGCTCCCCCTGTTCCTCCGCTTTCTGGATGATGTCCTGTGCCTGTTCCTCCCTCCACCTACTGACCCATGCCCAGTACTCCCGCATGCGCTGCGCTGGGGCCACGGGCCGTGGAGATGCTGTATGCGGGGGTTGCCCTGACGGAATGGGAGGGTGGGTCAGCGGCTGCCCGGGCCCCACTCCTGGCCCCTCCCCACCCCCTGACCCCAGCCCCACCCATCCCCACCGCCCGCCCATGGACCCACGCCCTGCACCCCGGGATGCCTTGCCTCCTGGACTGGCTGCCTCACCTGGCTCTGGCACCTGCTGTCTGGGCTCTTTGGCAGCTGCCTGCTCCATCTCCTGGGTCCAGGTGTCCTGTGTCCTGCAGATGAGGGAGGGGGATGTGGGTGATGGGGTGTGTGTTTGTGGGTCCTTCCATTGGGCCCCCTCCTGCCTCACCGGGGGGGGCTGAGGCATGGCCTGGGGCACCCCCTGCCCCCCCAGAACCCCCCCATGGCCATGCCCCCCTGGACCTGGTCCCTCCCCTCCCCTGGAGGGTCGCTTACCCTCGGTATCCATCTCAGAGCCCTCGGAGGCCGGAGCCTCAATGTGGAAGTGCTCCCCCAGGGACCACTGGCTGAGGGTGGTGAGGGTGCTGGCCTCAGACTCCGCTGGGCCAGCCCAGGGTTGGGTGCTCTTGGGGCTTCTGCTGGGGGGGGCCCTGCTGGTGCCTGCAGTCCCAGGGCCCTCCTCTTGGGGGTCCGGGGCCCCGGAGCTCATGTCTGGCAGGCGGGTGGCGAGGGGAGGGGGTACCTCGGCCCTTTCCCTGCCCTGGACCACAGCGCTCCCCACGAGTTGTGGGGTGACTATAGAGCCCTTCATATGTAGGATGCGGTCCAGGGCATCATAGTAGGGGGCGGTCCGGGCCCCGCGTCCGGACCACCTGTTGTTGTCCCGGATGGCCTTGTACCCCCTCTTGAGTTCCTTGGCCTTGGAGCGGCACTGTGCCACTGTGCACTAATGCCCTGCCGCCTCCATGTCCTGCACTATGTCCCGGTACACATGCTCATTTTGCTGGTTGATGGCGAGCTCTAGCTGGTACTCCAGGGTTCCCCAGATGCGGATGAAGTCCCTGGTCTCCTGGAGGCCCCACTGGCCCCCTCGGTGGTACACCTTCTTCCGGCATCCCCACTTCTGTTCCTCCTCCTGCTCCTGCTCCTCCTCCTAATCCTCCTCCGGGTGGGCCTCTGCCCATGCAGGGCCAGTATCCTCTGGGGGATCGTCTGTCCGGGCCATTTTCCGTGTCTGTGGGGACAGTAGGAGGGGTGTGGTTGGTTGGGTGCCGGTGGGGTCCACTCGCAGTGCTCCCCTGGCCCCCGTCTTGGTCCCCTGGGCCTACCCCGCCCCCCGGGGGGGCCCTGTGGTCCCTGTCCCCCTTCCCTTGGTTCCCCTTACCCGTTTCCTGGGTGGTCCCTCTGGGCCCATTCTGGCTGCTGTCCCTGGGGCGTCGCATTCCACGTGCAGTTGTGGGTGTTGTCCCTGGGCCACCTCCCTGGTTGGCTGCACCCGCGTGCCCCCCTCCTCCACCTGTGCCCCCTCCACCTCCATCGCTGCCCCTGCCTTCACCTCCTCCACTTCCTGCACCGCCACTGTCGCTTTCTCTCCCTCCGCTCTCTTCCGCCTCCCTCCTCGCTCCATCCTGCCACGCTAGCTTGCTGCTGATTTCACTTTAAATCTCCCTCCGGTGGTTGTGTTGTTCGTGGTTGCCCGGCAGTGATGCTGCGTGCCTTGGCCCCGGCTGCGGCTCATTTCCTTTGCTTCCGCCCGGGGGTTGGCGTCCGGATGTTACTTTTTGTTGGTTCCCGGTGGGGTTCTGTTTGACCACGCTTCCCGGGATATTCCCCCGGCTAGCCAGGGATGCGTGGTTGAAATTGACCTCATGTGGGTATTGAGCGTAATGAACATCTGGCGCGCGCCGAACAGACGTTCAGGGCTCTTTGGCCCTGCCGCGGGATTGAGCGTGGTTCACTGTGGTTGAGTGTGATCTCGTAACATCTGAAAATACCCCATGTGACCAGAAGGTCACCATGGTGACCAAAGAGCACCACGAGAGTGTTCATGGCGTCTAAGGTAACATTTCCTTGGTGACTTAATCTTTTATAAGAAAACTGACATCACACTCAAGNCATGTGACCAGAGGATCACCATGGTGACCAAAGAGCACCACGAGAGTGTTCATGGCGTCTAAGGTAACATTTCCTTGATGACTTAATCTTTTATAAGAAAACTGACATCACACTCAAGCTAAGTAATTTATTATTAACTGCCAATAGCATGGTTGAAAAGGGTTGATGCATGCATAAAATTATAAATGGGTGACAACGTTTTTGATTAAGATATTGGGGAACTAAAGTCGTTACCTCCGCCCATGAAATATCCTGTTTTTATAAACTGTTTTAAACCTCAATCTTGCAACCCATTTGTGCAACAAAGATGTTCCATCGAGTGTATGCCTCTACTTCCCTAAATGTGAACTTACTCATATTTTCCTAAACATTAACTAACAAGGTTAAAAATTAAGCAGGGGAAAAGCTATCAGAAGACCAAATATGTTTAGGCCTTTATGTCCAAACTAAAACCAATATGTTTAGACTATAGCCAATCTGTTAAACGTATCTCACATAGGTCAAAACTGAGGGTAAAAGACCCCCCCCTTGAGGCTATTGAGGGCATAATAATATAACCAGAAATATCCTCAGAATTATTAATCAATGGATACGTTTAACTATTACCCCCCCTACTTCTAAACGTACAACTCTAACCAATATCTTTTAAAGTCCACATTCCAACAATCCCTTTATTAATACATATATTTAACTAGTCTTTATAATCAAAAGACAACTTAAAAAAAAGGAACTGCCTAAATTTAATAATAAATTTATAAAAATTCCAATTAATGAGTGACAATAAATTCAATTACGTTTCACCTGCTTGTCCCATTTTCACTTCAAATATTAAAGTATTGCATTCTGGTACAACCGAGTTACATATCCGTGATGTTTTCCTGTTTACATGAGTACCCACCTCAAATACCTGTCCCCACCACACCAGTTTATGACACAGGCATTCGGGACTATGGTTTTGAATTATTAATGGTACTATTTAAGATGAAAGTTTTCCTTTTTATTTTTTATTAACTTACCAGTGTTCAGATTATGCCAATAAAAGGATCAAGACAGGGGATGAAATAAGGAATAAAATATCTCTAATTTATTTAATGTAACTCCTATTCCTGTGTGTTCTCCTATTTCACAGTAATTTGATGGTTATTATAATATGGCCTTTGCCCATAATAATAATTTTTTAAAAATGCATAGGTCCAATGTCCCATGGTTACATTTGTTTAAATATTATTTAAACACAAAAATAATTTGGATAGGATTAATGCAATGTGGAATTTCTAGGGCTTCCTAATGGTTAAAATAAAGCCCCCTTAATGGGTTTAATTGGAATATAATGTAAAATGGCCTCATATAAACATAAATCATATGATGATAAAAATATGCTAAAACAAATATAAAAATTTAACCTGTGTGTTTTGTTTTTTTATATGAACTTCTTAGTTTTCCTAAAACTAAATAAAGTAAAGGAGTAAAGAAAAGGAAAAGCAATACATATATATAAAATATTGAATCAACTAAAACAAAAATCTTTGCTCATCGATTGCCACATCCTATAATTCGTTCTAACCTGTTTCTCAACTTTTTTCCCCCCCTCACATTACTTGCTTTAACCTTCTACCTTTCCCTTCTTATTATTCTATACTTAACATAATCAAACTAAAATGATAATATAACAATAATTAAAAAACAACAAATAACAAACACAAGTAAAATCCAAATACAATTATTCTGTGGTGATACAATAAAATGATAAGTGAATGTATGGTATGTGGGGTATCAATTTATAACTTAAGTCCTGAAGTATTCTTCTTCATGAAATAATGTTAATGTCCAGGTACTAATACCAATGTCCAGGTGAGTGTTCAGGTGAATGATGATAATAGGTGTTAGCTTTATTTTACAGGTGAAAAACAGGTGATGACATGTATGACACTCAGGATCATTAGTATGAAGTATGATGACATCATTATGGAGTATGAATTAGGATGAAACAGTTCATCTCCTTTGGACATCATATT
>QEPC01014906.1:269848-292216 GCA_003113815.1 Sphenodon punctatus
GTACAAAGTTTCACCCAGTAACACAGGCCCTTTATTTTGATCTGATTCAAAATAGAACATGCTCCGGTTTCTGCCCTAAGAACTGATCCTGGGATTGCCTGTGGTACCCCCAAAATACCACGCAAGAACTTATTTTGGACGACTTCCAGCTTGGAACAGCAAGGTCCATCAAATATCTCAGCCCCATACACAAGCAGACTTCTAACTTTAGCCATATAAACTTTAAGAATTTGGGATACCGGCGCCTCTAAATACCCAGAGGCAAATTTATTAATGCCTCTAGTGGCTATTAATGCTTTCAGTGCCAACTCTTGTACATGTCTATCCCATTTCATGTTTTTAGAAAAATTCATACCCAGGTAGACATAATTGTCTACCTGGAGTAAGGGCTCGTCACCGATCCTCCATTGGTGCACCACACGTGCACCTTATAAAAACCTTATAAAAACTCTTCCTTTATTTTATTTAACATGTTTACATAACCCTCTATCACATCCATCCATTCATTTTGATCATCCAGCAGTTGTACCCTCAAACTGACAATTGAGCCCTTTTCCAAGTATTTACGGCTCTCTTCTGCCAAGTCCGGTCCCCATCTACGCAGTCTACCCTGTTTGACTTTTACTGGTCCCAAGGCAGAATTTACCTTGCACATATCCATCCAGTCCCAAGACAAAAAGTCTACCCCAATTGGTTGGTGATCGCTGGTGCCTACTGGCAATACCTCAAAATTTCCCCAGCTACCCACCTGGCACTCCGGGACACATATGTAATCTATCACGCTGGTACCAAACCTAGCGAGGTAGGTGTAGCTCTCTCCCTCAGTTCTTCCAGATGTTCCATTAAGAATTCTCCAATTTATCCTATAGAGAAATTCCAATAGCTGAAGTCCCTCAGGTTTCAGTTTTGAGTCCCTAGATTGCCATTTAGGCTCGAAGAACCGATCATCTGTATCCAAGCCCATCCTCTGAGCCACAACCCCATCATTATTTCCAACTCTTGCATTCATATCTCCTACCTTTATCAAAATAGTCCCTGTCTCCTCATTTTCTACCTGCACCACAAAATCTTTCAGCTGGGACCATACCTCTGCTCGCTCCTGAGCTCGCATGGATGGGACTAAAAAAATGTTGAATACTATTGCTCTGAATCGTGTTCCTTCAATTCTGATAGCCAAAATATTCTCATGTAGACCTTCCAATTTTACACACTTTACCTTCAACCCCATATTAATTAATATAGTGAGACCCCCAGCCGGTCTTCCCATCTTATTCGATTTCTTTGCTGGTTCTGAAATTACTTTAAATCCTGCTAATACCAACTCCCTGCCAGGTTCCTGCCAGGTTTCCTGCAAGCAGATTATGCCCTTTTCTTTAAAGAGCTTCACAATTTCCATAGAAAGGCAATTCCCCCACCTAGCCACATTCCATGATACCATGGGGCAAATACCCTCTGAACTGAACCCTACACCAGGTAGTCAATCATGCCCAAAATCTTGCTCCTGCCTTGTTTCACCCTCCCCATCTCCCCCAACCTCGTCTATAGCATCGTTTTCCCTAGAACTTATCTGCTTCTTAATTCCATTCTCTTCTCCCATCTCCAACTTGATATCTGTTCTCTCGATACATTTTCTGATCGTTGTTGCAACTCCCCTGCCTTTGATGGTTCACTATTTATCCCATTAACTGTGAGTAGATTACTCCTCTCCACTATTCCCTTGGCCTTTTGCCTAGTCCCACCTAGTCCCTGAATATCTAATCCTACCTGAGAGGACTTACTCCCCATTACCTCCTCTACTCCTTCTCCTGCCCCCACCATTGTTGATATGGTGGTTACAGCCTGGGTACTCCCAGGAACTTCCTTTCTGTCCTTATCCCTCCTACCGCCTACCTTAAATTTATTCCACACGGCATGGGTATCTCCCTCGCAATCAGTTCTTATCAAATTATATACGGTATCCTTAGTACTCCCATTTTTCCTCCCACCCTCCTCTTGCAGGTCCTGTGAGTTCTTATTTTCTTTCCCAAACACCTTGAGGAGCCCCCACCCATGGCTTCCTGTGGCTTTTTTATTTTGACCCTTCGTCATTGTAACTAAATGATTATTAGATCCTCCATTCTTTTCAGAATGGCATTCTGACTTTGTAATGGCATCTGTCTATATGCCTCAACAGCTTCATGCTCCTCTGTCAGAAAGGATCCTTCCCTCTCTCTATGTCCCTCAGGTAGGTACTCCATATCTCCGGAGCCCCCCTCTTGCAATGAATCTGAACTAATTGGACTGGGAATCAATGATACTCCCATTTTAGGTTTGTCTATAGATTTTAAACATATTTTTTTCCTTGGTGTCTCCTTCCTCTGTCTTATCACACCATCCTTTGACCCTTGCCTATTTATTTTGTCCTGCTGTTCGGGAGCACTACCTATCCTCTGGTAGCTTTTAGCCAGGGAATAGCGTGTTTACCTAAGCAGCCTCTTTTCTCCCATATCAACGCCGCAATCTCCGGAGAGTCAAAATGAATCCTTACTCCACTACCAGCTTGCATTAAATATAATATGTCAATCGGCTTAATATGACTACTTATAATCGGTTCACATAATGCTACTCTGAAATGCTCTGCCACTTCTCTGGGGGTTGTCCACAGTGGAAGCCTAGCACAAGGAAGGGGATGAGCATGGACAATCAATTTACATGGCTCAAGTGAAAAGAAATCCATCTCCCCGTCACTACCCTGTTTTCCCCCCCAAAACCCTTCCTCCATATGCACTCTCTCAGGTCTCTGCCTCTGTGTTTGAGGAATTTGGGCAGGGCTTTTATTTCTTAATTCTTGATGAGGGGCTTTTATAAGGACTGCAACATCATCCGCAATTTAACTGCCAACATATTTATCCTAGTGAAAATAAATTTCACTGTGGTGGCTTTCATGGCCACATGCTCTGTAGCAAATCTACTGCAAAATCCATTTCCATGCTGTTAAGATCTTGTTGTCCAAACACAAATGGGGCTCCATCACTTTTCCTTTCTTCCTTTTCTCCCCCACTTCTATCATAAATTACATTTTCCTTCTGTACTGGGATTGGGGACCCCTCTAAACAGGCCAAGCTTTCAAACCTATTTCCTGTTGGAATTGTGAAATACTCATTTAAATTACCCATGGCTCCAAAATAGGAGTCAATTTTCCTGTGTTTCATGGTGGTGGTGGTGGGGGGAAACCATTTCTAAAACCTTCCGCCCTCTTTTCAGTCTTACTGCCATATCTAGCTTGGCTTCAACCCCCCTTAGACAGTTCCCGATTCAAATGCTTCACAATTGCAATAAACACTCTGCCTCCACCAGCCTCTGCAGATCAGTATTTCACCCCGGTCCAAGGCTACTGCCTTTATAACCAAGTTTTACCCAGCTAGGGTCAGGCCTTTCAACAGTATCTATTCAAATGCAAACGATCCAGATCTTCAAAATTTCTCCACCGCCCACAATCAGATAGGAAACCGCCCCTGCGCCCGGCCTGCGCCTAAGGCCGCGCGCACAAGGGCGCGCCCTTGTGCATGCTGCCATTAGGCACGCTGCTCCGTGGCACATGCCCACGGCATGAGTGCTTCACACCTCTGGTCTTCAAGCTCCTGGCGGTGTCGTCAGCCAATTCCAAGCTATCTCTCTATTTGATTACAGGTGAGTCTTTTCCACTGCTGGGCTTTACCAAAAGGATTATACCATCCAATTCCCACAGTTAATAGGGTGCTTAAAGCTACAAACCCCTAAGGCTAAGCTCTCACAATGATACAGCGGGGAAGCAATTCTCTCCACAAGCCCCAGTCTTGTGTCTCGCTCTCTCCTCTTACAATCATGCTACTCAGAGCGGGTGCTCTCCACCTCTGATCTTCAAGCTCCTGGCAGTGTCATCAGCCAATCCCAAGCTCTCTCGCTACTTGATTACAGGTGAGTCTTTTCCACTGCTGGGATTTACCAAAAGGATTATACCATCCAATGCCCACAGTTAATAGGGTGCTTAAAGCTACAAACCCCTAAGGCAAAGCTCTCACAATGATACAGCGGGGCAGCAGTTCTCTCCGCAAGACCCAGTCTTGTGTCTCACCCTTACAATCACTCTACCCGGCCCCCCACACGTGGGTCCCAAAAGGGGGAGCCCTGGTCTAGGCAGGAGATCAGGGACTTCATACATGTGTGGGGGTCCAAAAGGGTCCATAATGACCTGGTGCACGGCTACAAGACCAGACAGGTCTATGAAGCCATCACCCAGTGGATGCAGTGGCAGGGGTACACTAGGGATGTCACCCAGTGCATGGAGCAGGCAAAAAACTTGAGGTCCAGATATAAACATATCAAGGACAACAATCTCAAGTCTGGCCAGGCCATCACAAATCTGAGTTCCAGGAGCTGGACAAGTTCCTCTGCATGGATGGGGACATCATGGCCTCCCGCATACACAGCAGCGCCTTCACCAGGGGCAGGTGCCGGACCACCATGCAACCCCCCCTGACAGACCCCACAGAGCAGGGGGGGAGTTCCCCTGGCAAGGCCAGCCAGGAAATGGGAGGTGACAGCCCCATCCCACAGGGGGAGGAGGCACCCTGGGGATCCAAGTGCTGGACCACCACATTCCGCGTGCACCCCCAACACCCACAGGCCTACCAGCCACAAGGACAGGGGGTACGCACAGAGCAAGCGGAGACTCAGGACGGCCCCTAGGAAGCAGAGGAACAGGATCAAGGTACAATCGCCCCAGAGGGGCTGGGGGTGGGTGGGAACGGTCTGGACAGAGGTGCAGCAGCTGGGGCCGGGGGCTGGCAAATGCTAACAGTACCCCTTCCCATTGCAGCACAAGGCAGCCTGGATGTGCACAAGGTGGAGGTTGTGGAGGAGGAGGAGGAGGAGGAGGAGGAGGGAGGCCCAGCAGCTCCCCCCCAACTAGGTGGGTGACCCTCCATGGCGGGGCACACCATCTGGGGGGTCGTAGGGGGCCGGGAGTGGAGGTACAGGGTGGGGGGGGGGTCAGGAGGCATGCAACCACTATCAGCAGGACCCAACAGGAGCAGGGATGTGGGGGGAAGGTGGGAGCGGCGGGTGATCCCACAGCGGCTCCCATGGCACACCTGACTGTCAAGGGCCCCTCTCATGGAGATCAGCTGCTGGGGGGGTCATCCCACAACAGGGCAGGGCTGGGGCACACCACAGGGGAGGGCTTAGGGGATCTGCCACACTATGAGGGCCACCTCACCAGGCACCACGGGTCAGGCGGTAGCGGCCAGTGGGGTACACAGGCCGGAAGCACTAACAATGTTTCCAAGCTCCAGTTCACAGACCAGGCACCCACTCACATGAGGGGAGCAGCTGCTGGCAGCGTGGAGCAGAACTGGAAGATGTGGGCCAGGAACGGGCGTCGGAGGGAGGACCTCAGCAGGGAGCTTCTGGAGGAGTCGCAACTGTTAGCCGAGGTGCACTCCCGGGAGCTTGCGCTCACCACGGAGCTCATAAGAGGGAAGGGGGAAAGGGACTGGGAGATCCTGACTGCCATGATGGCCCAGTCCCGCACCGAGCGGCGCGCCTGTGATGGGCTCATGGACCTCATGGAAGAGGCCATGGAGGCCCTGCAGCATGACGCCCAGTGCAACAGGCCGCACCATGCCGTGGAAGGAGGGTTGCAGCCTACCAACACCATGGCAGCTTCCCACTGGTGCAGGTGCCCCCCCCGCACCTCGGCCACCTGTGGTTCCCCCAGCAGCAACCTTACCCGGACCTGGTCCACGGGGTCCCCCTCCCCCACATTGGGCAACCGGACCTGCTTTCAGGGCCGTCCTTCCAGCCTGCACCCCCTGTGGTCCCGCCCCCACTGCCACCCCAACCCTTTCACCAGGAGTCTCTTTCCCCACCCCAGGACCGTGCACCCCAGGGTGGCCAGCCACCCATGGTGGCCGCCCCACCCCCTCCTGTAAGGCCAAAGCACCCTGGGTCCCTGTGGGTAGGGGGTGCAACACCCCCTACCCACAGAAGCCTCTACAGAAGCCACTGTGGTTGCTGATGCCTTGATAAAGATCTTTTCTCATCTGGGTTTTCCCTCAGAGATATGCACTGACAGGGGAGGGAATTTTCTAGCTGAGGTGATGGAGTAGCTCTAGAAGTGCCGGGAGGTTAAACACTTTAAAACCACAGCCTATCATTCACAAACTAATGGGCTAGTGGAGATGTTCAGTGGGACCCTGAAGGGAATGCTGATGGCTTATGTGGCCTCTCACCCTAACAATTGGGATGAGGAGCTTCTGCCGCTGCCCTTTGCTTACCGAGAAGTACCGCTGGAGTCCATGGGATTCTCGCCTTTTGGAATGATGTTTGGGAGGCAAGCTAAGGAACCCTGATGATTCATGTAATGGCCTTGACTAAGCCTGGGAAGAAGCCCAAAGTGATCCATGTAAATCTGTTCAAACCACATTTTGACAGAGATGAAATGGTATTCAAGCTCTCCCCTGCTGACAGCTTGGAAGGGGATGATGAGAGAACAGTTCTGTTAGTTACATGCTTGAGGGAAGCTGGGATTGAGGATCTCTCCCCGCCTGAGGAGATTTCCCCTCAAAATAAGGAGAAACTGCAGGTAATTTTGAACGATTATGAAGCAATGTTCTCTCAACCTGTGCTAAAAACACCTGACCCTAAGAAACTCTTTGTGGCTACTGATGCCACAGAAGTAGAACCTGAGACAGGAGCAAAAGGGAAGCAAGCACCCAGTTGCCTATCTTAGTAGGAAGCTTATTCCCTGAGAGAGGGACCTGTCTTCTATTCAAAACGAGTGTTTGGCCATTGTCTGGGCAACAGACAAGCTGAGACCCTACCTGTGGAGCCAGCAGTTCCAAGTTCACCCTACTGACAGACCACGCCCCACTGTAGTAGCTACAAATAATGCAGAACTCCAGCTCTAAGCTGTAGAGGTGGGCTTCGAAACTGCAGGGTTCAACATGAAAATGGAGTATATCAAGAGTAGCCATAATATTATTGAGGATGCCTTGTCCTGAGAGGCCTGTGACTAACTGTCTCATGTGATCTGCTTGTTGTCTTCTTTCCAGAAGCAGAAACTGTCCGTAATGACTGTATCTTCAAATAGCGTTCGGGTGTACAGAACTGCAACTTCTATTGTGTACATGGTATTTTATCTGTATTGTGTATTAACACCATTTGCGTCTTCTGTATTGTAATATAAACCATATCTTGAACATGCTTGTACCCTCAGCTTTGCCAAGCAGTGTGCACAGGCTTAAGAGAAAGGGGGTCGGGGATGTGGCAAAAACCACATGACTTTGGATGCTTTGACCTTGGGACTGCTAAAGAGGCTGATAGGCCTACTACCAGGACACATGGCAGATGTCGCAACTGACATTCCTGGTGGGTGAAGTCATCATCGCTCAGGTATCTGTAGATAACCCCATCCTGATTGGTTGGGCATAGACCAGGTGACCTCCCACAAACCAATCACAGCAGAGGGGGGACAAGACCTTAAAAGGGACAGAGACTGTCCACTTGCTCTTGCTCTGACCTTCACAACCCCTGGAGCTCTTCCATCTGGAACTAAGGACTGGGTCCCACGTTGCTAAGAAATCATCTCTAGCTACAGCACATGGTGAAGAAACTGTAAGTAAAGGATCTACTACCTGGCAATTACCAGCAAAGACAACAGTTATAGGCAGTCGTGATTCAAAAAGGGTCCATGCACCCAGTGAATTGACTCTGGAACTTGCTCAAGGACTTATTCTTCTTTCTTACACTTTAGTGCTATTTGTACCCTTTTGACCCCGACCAGTAAAGTCTAAGCTTTTTTTTTTCTTTACTCCACTCTGTGTGTGTGTGTGTGTGTGTGTGTGTGTGTGTGTGTGTGTGTGTGTGTGTGCTTCTTGCAAAGATGCTTCCCTTCGCCTGGAAGACACAGCTACCAAGAGGGAGAAAAGATTCACTCTGAGAAGGGGAATCCCCATCTGGTTCTTGCTTCTGACCAAGATAAACACCCCTGCATTACTCCAAGGGCTTCTGCCTCCTATAAGGGGAGAATGCCAGAAAAGGAGAACCAGGAAAAGGGGGGTCCTTGGGAAGCTACAAGTGGGTAATAACCTGGAGTCTGCATAACTCAAACTATGTGGACTCTGGAGGACAATTGTTACATCCTGAACTTTCTGTGTGTCTAAATCACTCACCCAGATCTTAAACATCTGGCTCTTTGAACTTCTGCATGTTCTCACAGATTTAAGAAGTCCTTGAGCTGCGGTCACTTGGTTACCATGGCAACCCCTCATGGCAACAGCTGTGGCTACTTTAGGCTGCCTCAGGGCAGTGTGTTGTGAAGAATGCATCCAGGAACTTAAGCCACATTTGGTAGCTCTTACAATGACCCAAGATCTCGCAGCATAAAAGGGGAATAGTGCAATCACACATTACAAAACTCCAGCAATTATAATACCCGGTATGATCTCAAGTAATTATAATACCCCATTTTTGTCATGTGTGAAACAGCCTTACTTGTAAACCCAGAAGATTGAAAGATCACAACTTTAAGGTGTGAGTAAAAATGCCCAGTTAGATGGGTGGCCCAGCTGTATACCCCCCCTCCCCCACTGTCCTTCATCACACCACCTTCTTCAGGCCAGCTCTGCTTGCAGTGCTCCAGAACATCCCAGAGCACCACAAGTGGAGTGGACCACCCAAAAACAGAACATCAGTCAGGGGCAGAGACATACAGGCCACAGGCAGGCTTCCTGATAGGCCGCTGCAGCTCCCCTTCTGGCTAGTGGTTGCCCCAGCAACAGCCATAGTGCTGCGGGTGGCAGCCTAGAGTGGCTGGCGATCCGCCCACAGCTCTATTGTGTGGGGAAGGGGCACCATGCAGTCAGACTGTGGGCCACGGCAGCGACTGCCTCCATTTAAATCCAACACAGCCATAACAGACCCAGGGTCCATCTGAAAACACCCAATGATGACTGTCAAACATACCTAAAATAATAAAACCTTAGAGTTGGAAGGATCCTCAGAGGGTCCAACCGCCTGCTCAGTGCAGGAATCCATAGCGATAGCATCCCTGACAGATGGGCCATCCAGCCTCTGTTCGAAAACCTCCAGCGAAGGAGAACCCACCACTGCCCTAAGCAGTCTGTTCCATTGTCAAACAGCTCGGAAGTTCTTCCTAATGTTTAGCTGAAATCTGCTTTCTTGTTATTTATTTATTTATTTATTTATTTATAACTTGTCCCCTCCTGTCCAATGGCAGCTCGGGGCAGTGAACAATAAACAACTAAAACATAAATACAAAAATATAAAATATATTAATAATTTGATCCCATTATTTCTAGTCTTGCCTTCAGGGACAAGAGAGAACAAGTTTTTGCCATCCTCTCTGTGACAGACTTTCAGATATTTGAGGACAGCTATCATGTCTCCCCTTAGTATTCTCTTCTGTAGGCTAAACATACCCAGCTCCTTCAACCTTTCCACATAGGACTTCGTTTCTAGACTCCTGTCCATCTTGGTGTCATCTCCTCCTGCCGATGTTGCCCTCGGGGGGTCCTGCGACCTCCAGGCCTTGCCCGACACTGTGCTCCTCCCCCCCGCACTGTGGGCTGCTGCCCCACCGGCCGACACACCGGTGGCGGCGCTGGAGGCTCCTCCCATGCAGCAACTTGTTGCAGTGGCCCCACTGGACACAGAGGATGCGGGCACGGGGCGGTCTGGTGCTCTTAGGGAGGCCCCGCCCCCTGTACACCTCTCTGCGCACCTGCGGGTGCGTGGTTGGGCGGGGCTTCTGAGATAAACACCGGCGTCAAGGAACACTCGGTGCTGGTGACTGCAGTGGAGAAACCAGCCCTGAGAGAGCGCTAAGTGTTGCATTGTACTTTGTGTGACATTGTGTGTTGGAGTAATTGTTGGACCCTTGCCTTTTCCCCAGTGTGTGATTGACTGTGTGCAAGGGTGTCTGGAAGCTGAGTGAAAGGAAAAGCATTACAAGCCCTCCCCCCCTCTGCGGGTCCTATTCAGTTTCCCCCTCCCCCTGAGTGCAAGCCCCCTTCCAGACTCCCTTGTTCCCTGGGTTTCCTTCCCCAGTGTCCCCCACAGGTACCAGGCCTTCCTTCCCTTCTCCATCGTTGGTCTGGGTTATACAAGTGTGCGCTTGGTGTGTGGCCTAAGGCTCCCTACAATGCTCGGTGCCCTATGACGATAGGGACCTGGTCTCTTGGAGGCCTATAGGTCCACCCACTATCCTGACGGGCAGAATTTCCTCGATAGTCCCCTTCTGAGCCCAGAGCAAGGGCATGTGCGTGGATCCTTGGGTTGTAAGAGACTGGAAGTGTGATTCCCCCCTCCCTTCCTCCCTGAATCCGCGCCTTCCCGTGACACTTTGTTGCTCTCTTCTAAACCCATTCCAATTTGTCAATTTCCTTCTTAAAATGCAATGCCCAGAACTGGACACAGTACTCCAGTGACCAGAGCAGAATAGAGTGGAACAATTACTTCTGTGAACACTATGTTTCTGTTAATGCCGCAAAAAATTGCATTAGTCTTTTTAGCAGCTGCACCACGGTGCTGACTCATGTTCAGCTTGTGATCAACTACAACCCCTAGATCCATTTCATGTGTACTGCTGCCAAGCCAGGTATTACCCATCCTATACTTCTGCATTTGATGTTTCTTTTCTTGCCTAAATGCAGAACTTTACATTGACGGTGGAAAACAGACATGATGCTAACCACCCTTTAACCACATTTGGTGGTTATTTATGCATGTTACAGGGCTGTATTGGTGCCCTATGCAGTCCTGAAACATGCATAAATGACCACCAAGGTTGGTTAAAGGGTGGTTAGCGTCATGTCTGTTTTCACCCGATCTCTGTTGAGTTTCATTTTGTTAGTTTTGTCCCAGCTTTCCATCCTGTCAAGATCATTTTGAATCTTTTTCTGCCTTCTAAGGTGTTAGCTATTCCGCCCAGTTTTGTGTCATCTACAGATTTGATAAACATACCCTCTACTCCTCGATCCAAGTCATTAATGAAGATGTGGAACAGTGCAGGGCCCAGGACCAAGCCCTGAGGCATCCCACTCACCTCCCTCCAGATTGATGGGGAGCCATTTATAAGCACTCTTTGGGTACGGTTCTTCAACCAGCTGTAAATCCACCTAACAATAGTATCATCTAGCCCATATTTTACAAGCTTGTCAAGAAAGGTATGGGGGACTTCGTCAAATGCATTGCTGAAATCAAGATATACTATGTCCACAATATTCCCATGATTACTAAACTAGTAATTTGAACAAAAAAGGAAATAAGATTAGTCTGGCATGACTTGTTCTTGACAAACCTATGGTGGTGCCTAGTAATCATAACATTGTTTTCCAAATACTGACAGTTTAGAAAACTGCAGTTTCGTGGATCCTCCTTTCCCCGCTTTTTAAAGATAGCAATGACATTTGCCTGTGTCCAGTCTTCTGGTACCTGACCTGTTCTCCAAGAGTTCTGAAAGATTATAGACAGAGGTTCCAAGATTACATCTGCAAGTTCCTTCAGTACCCTAGGATGTAATTCATCTGGTCCTGAAGACTTGAACTCGTTTAACGTAACCAGGTGTTTTCTTACCATCTCTTTACCTATCATGAGCTGCAATTCCTTCCCTTCATCATTAGTGCTACTCTTGCCAGGTTGGACATAGTTTTCCTTGTGGGAGACGATGGAGGCAAAATAGGAGTTGAGCAATATTCCACCTTCTCTTTGGGTGTTTTCAGATGTTATGAGATCACGGTCAACCACAGTCAATTCCCTGTGGTGGCTGTGATCAAGGCACGTCTGTTGGGGGGAATGGATGTTCCCCCCCCCAGATGTTACCATGGTGGGGAATCACATTCGCCACGCGAGCGGCTGAAGCGGCGGGGCCGGAGGCCGCCGCGTGGTGAAGGCGATTCCTCGCTGGGGTGAACCCCGCCGTCACTTCTTGACAGCGGCCACGGCCCGGAATCCCCACAGGGATTCTGGCCCATGGCCAAATCGGGTGAGCGCTGTGGCCGCATTGGCTGTGGCGGCCTCCCATCTCCCCAGAGGGCGGGCAGCGGGGAGCGTGGAGGGGGCGGGGCTGTGTGGCCGCACGTTGCGCCGCGCGGCCCTGCCCCGTTCCCGATTCCCCGCCGGGATCCCCCGGCACGTCTGTTAGGGCATGACGGGGTCATCCCGGCAGGGGATGAATACATTGATTTCGTGACGGGGCCAACTGGCCCCGTCACGTCTGAAAACACCCCTTGTCACCTGTTAACATTTCACCAATGTTAGGAGAGGATCCACATCACAATTTTGCACACAGCCCCAACTTAAATGGTTGCAGCACTGGTTTCTTGCAGTGACTGTGGAAACCTAGTGGCTAAAATGGCTGAGGTTGTGCAGCAACCTTATCTCTCATTCTGTGTAGCTTTTTTTGTGAGTGGATATCCTTTTATGTATATTTTTTTGTAGTTTCTTTTTTATAGCCAAAAGTTGGTTGCATAACAAATGGATTTTGATCAATGAATAGATGATTCCTTGTATTGCTTTTTGTGAGCCACTCCTAGCTGGTGGAGGAAGGAGGGACAGGATAGAAATAATAATAATTAGAATAATAATAATAATAAATTGTTCTACTGACTAACCAAATAATTTGGTATTCGATCCAGTACTTGGACCAACATAGGGGCTTTTCCTGCCCTTATATAAGGTGATTTGGTACTCGGTATTTGGAAAATATTTGGTACTTGGTTTTATTTGACTGAGTACCAAATAGCGAGTATTCAGAGCCAGTCCTCGGAAACTTGGAAATACTCACAAATAAAATGTTTACTATTAGTTTCAACCCTAAATTTATCCAATCCTCTCTAATAGTTACACTATTGGACTTAACAAGACCCTCTGGTAACAGGTTAATTGTATGCTGAGTGAGAAAAAAACCTTCATTGTTTTTAATCTGCTGTCAGTTAGTTTAATATAGTGTCACCTAGTTCTATTATTATTTGAAAGAGTAGATTACAGCTTTTTATTTACTTGTTCCACACCACTCATGATTTTGTATGTTTGCTTCTAATATATTCCTGCTCAGTCATCTTTTCTCTAAACTGATGAGCCCTAACCAATTGAGCTTTTCCTCATTCAGAAGCCATTCCATGCCTGTCATAATTTTGTTGCCCTTCTCTGCACCTTTTCCAGTTCAAGTAAATTACAGAGACGGCATTAGTGGCCTTGGTTGACGATCTCCATCTGGCATTGGACCAGGGTCGTCAGACCTTACTGGTCCTGCTAGACCTTTCGGCTGGATTCGACACAGCCGATCATGAGGTGTTGGTGTGACTCGCCTGCGGGACCGTGCCGGAATTGGCAGAACCGTCTTGGACTGGTTTCGTTCATTCCTGGCTGGGAGAACTCACTGGGTGGTCTTGGGGGAGTGTACGTCTTCCCCCGGGACCTCACGTGTGGAGTCCTGCAGGGTGTCATTCTGTCCCCCCTCTTGTTTAACATTTATATGCAGCCTTTAGGGGAGATCGTGAGGGGGTTTCAGGGCATGCAGTGTTATCAGTATGCTGATGACACTCAACTCTACTTCTCCTTTTCCATCGACCCAGGCCATGCGGTCTCTTTTTCCCAGTGCCTGTCAGCTGTGGGGGCTTGGATAAGGTCAAGACATCTGCAATTGAATCCTGATAAAAAGGAGGTGATGCTGTTGGGCGAGGGCTTGGGGAACCTGCGGGCGGTTGGATCTCCTCTTGTTAGGGGGGTTTGCCCTCTCATGGTCTTTCAAGTACGGAGTCCGGGTGTGCTCCTCGAATCACGGCTCAGCCTGGAATCTCAGGTTGCGACCGTGGCGGGGAGTGCGTTTCGGCAGTTACATCTTATCCGGCGGCTCCGGCCGTATCGCTCAGACTCCGACCTCGCCACTGTCATCCATGCCTTCATCACTTCAAGGCTGGATTACTGCAATGCTGCCCGAGAAGCTGGTCCAGAGGCTGCAGCTGGTGCCCGTCTCCTTACGGGGGCGGGTCACAGGGAGCACATGACACCAGTGCTCCGGGCTCTGCGCTGGCTGCCTATAAAGTACCAGACCAAGTTCAAGGTGCTGGTTGTAACCTTTAAAGCCCTTCATGGCCTGGGCCCTGCTTATCTGCGGGACCGCCTCACTCCCCATGTGCCTGTGAGACCCTTGAGATCGTCCGTGGGAGCCTTTTTGGAGGTTCCCTGGGCAAGGCAGGTGGCCACCGATGTTAGATCTCTTTTGGTGGCCACCCCTGTGCTGTGGAATTCACTCCCGGAGGATGCTCAGTTGGCTCCCATTCTCCTGCTGTTTCGGCGTATATGTAAGACCTGGCTGTTCCATCAGGCTTTAGGCAAGGGGTAGGGGTGAGGTGTGGGTGGGGTTTTCCACCACATATTGTCATTTTTAATTGTTTTACATTTTTTAATATTTTTATTGAATGTTGTTCACCGCCCCGGGCTGCCCTGAGGGCAGGAGGGGCGAGATATAAATTTTAAATGAATAAAATAAATAAATAAATAAATAAATATATCTTTTTTGAGATGGGGCAACCAGAACTGTTCACATTAGCCAAGGTGTGGTTGCACCATAGATTTTTACATTGGCTTTGTGATATTGTGTCCCTTTACAAATAATTCCTAACGTTGTTTACCTTTTTGAATTTAGCTGATCATTCAGATGAGGTTTTCAATTGGCACCAATAAATCCAAGATTATTTTCCTGAGTTGTAACTCCTAATTTAGAACCCAGCATAGTGTATATATATATATATAAATATATATATATATATATAATTTCAACATTGAATTTTAGCTGCTGTTTTATTGCCCAGGGATACTTGGAAGATAAATGGCAAGGCAGTAACACTGCTGAAAAGGATCTGGGAGTGATGAGTGATGAGATCATAATCTGAGCATGAGTCAACAATGTGATGCTGTTGCAAAAAAGGCAAATGCCATTTTGGGGCTGGATTAACAGAAGCATCACATCTGAAAAATGAGAGATTATGGTGCCACCACTTTCCTGGGCACTGATGAGACCACACTTGGAATAGTTCAGTTTGAGCATCACACTGCAAGAAGTATGTTGACAAATTGGGGGCAGATCCTGATCTGCAATGATAGCAATGAAGAAGATAAAGAGGCTGGAAGATGAACCATGTAAATAAAAGCTGAAAGAATTGGGTATGTTTAGTCAAACAAAACGAACTCGGGGGGTGAGGGGGACACATGATAGCAATTTTAAAATATCTGTAAAAGGATCCTACAGAAAAGCAGGTGAACATTTGTTCTCTACTGTCACAGGAGATAGAACAAGAGGAAAGGTGCTAAAATTTTTGCTAAGTAAATTTTGGTTAAATATTAAGGAAAAATTCCTAATTGTAAGAACTGTTGAGCAATGGAATAGCTTTCTTAGGGTAATCATGAAGCGGCATGTTAAGAATTTTGGGGGCCCTGGGTAGAGTACTGGTAGGGGCCCCTACCATGAGAAATGAATACCTTACCTTTAGTCAAAAAAACCCACACAGAATAGTAGATGGATCATTGTGAACTGGGGAAAACACAGTGAACACAGGTCCCTTCTTGTGATGGTGAATATAACAGTAACAACTGTTCTTGATTTACAAATGTAATTCAATGGAAATAGGATGCACAAGGCTTGGTTTGTGGAAGGGTTGTGATGGTTGGGATCTTCCTAGAACATTCATTGCCAGGTCATTTTCTTCACTCACTGGGTGTAAACAGACACGGACAGCAGCCCTGCTTCTGCCCACTTCACCCCAGTTCGAGCCATCCATTTAAAAACAGCAAAGTGGAATAGTCACTGCCTGCTCCTGCCCAGTCCCACTTGTGGTGTAGTGCCAGGAACATCCTGGACAACACTGTGCCAAACCTGCGACAGCAGGCAAACACGGACCACCTGTCTTCTATGACGGGACCACAAGCCCTGGCCAAACACAGCCTGCCTGGATCAAGGATCATAGATGCCAGCAGATCAAATGGCCAGAGCAACCCCTTGAATGAGCACGGCCATCTTGCCTACCTGCCCCTCTCCCAGCCCTTAAAGGGACATGTGCGTAATTCAAACTTGCATTGGCCACACACCAGAACCCTACAGGGAAAACAGAGGCCAGTGCTCCTGCACAGGTCAGGGGATGGCAGAGCAGCAGCAGGGCCAGATCAGGAGCTGGTCTAGCCAAATAGGGTTACGGCCCCTGGTGGAGGAGTCAGGCAGCCACAGGCAGACCACTAATGGGTATCCTATACATTCCCCACAGGCAAGCACCAGCACCCCAACCACCGCAGCAACATCATTGGCTCAGCCAAGCACAAAAGGACAATCTTCCCAGCTATCCAGCAGAAGGTAGTTAAAACACAAGCAGACTGTGAGGAACTGCAACAGGATCTTATGAGACTGGGTACCTGGGCATCTAAATGGCAGGTGAGATTTAATGTGGAGAAGTGCAAAGTGATGCACAGTGGGAAAAATAATCCAAACTATGAATACACAATGCTGGGTACTAATCTCTTTATATCTGTGCTGCAGGTAATTTTTCCGCTGCTGGCATTGGTTCATGGTCCTGTTGTACCACATCCATGCCATCTGCGTGTACAAGCCATGCGCACACCTGGCACAGGGCCTACAGCACACGTACAAACCACATGGTGGTGTGCACGTGTCTGCACATGTCCATGTGTGTGGGGCTTGGGATCAGTCCCATTGGCTGCCTGCTGTGACGAGTTTGCCACTTACTTTGCAGATAAATTTGCTTGCTCTTATTTAGCTTTACTTGGGTGCTGCTACACTGGGTGTAGAGTTAGTGTTTGGAGTTGAAGAGTCTGGGTCTTGTCCAGTTTACTTGGATCAGCTTTGGTTGATTTCACCCACCGATGTGGAGGATGTGCTTGAGGGGTGTGTGTGGCTGACCAGTTGTGAAATAGATCTAACCCCATCCTGGCTGGGGTTTTCAATGCCAGGGTTTTCAATGCCTTCAGGAAATCTGCCTTCAGGAAGGCAGGATGCCTGATGGACATAAAATTGTCACTGTCCATCCTCTGCTCAAGAAACCATCTTGAAGTTGACTCCCCTGCCAACACCCTGTCTTTAACCTCCCTTTTTTAGGGAAGGTTATTGAGCGGATAGTTGCCTCACAGCTCCATGCATCTTGATGATGTTGGATTCCTGGACCCATGTCAGGTTTTCATTCTGGGCATGGTACCAAGACTGCACTTGTGGCCTTGGTTGATGATCTCTGCTTGGAAATTGACAGGGGGAATTGTACCCTGTTGATTTTGTTGATGTTGTTAAACCTATCAATGGCCTTTGATACTGTCAGTCATAAGGTGGTGTTGCCATGGCTGCGGAACTTAGCTGGGGGTGCATGCGACCACTCTTGAGTGGTTCCACTCATCCTTGTCTGGAAGAAACCAGAGGGTGGTGATGGGCGATGGCTTGACCCTTGGGTGCTCCTCCCAGATGGGATTCTATAGGGTTCCATCTTGTCTCCACTCCTGTTTAATGTGTATCTGAGGCCCCTGGGCAAGATCATTTTGAGATTTGGAGTGAGGTGCCATCAATATGCTAATAGCACCCAGCTCTCTCTCTCCTTTTCATCTGACCCAGGTCCTGCAGTCTCAGTGCTTACCCAGTCCCTGGCTGCAATTGGGGACTGGATGAAGGTGAGACGACTGAGGCTGAATCCAGACAAGACTGAGGTGATGATGGTTGGCCAGCCATGTGATCTCAGAGACGGTGGGACCCCAGTTATTGATGGGGTCCAGCCTCCTGTGGTCACTTAGGTTTTCAGACTTGGGGTGCTCTTGGATCAACTGCTGCACCTGGATTGTCAGGTTGCAGTGGTGGTCAGGAGTGCTTTTCACCAAATACATCTGGTGAGAAGGCTCCAACCATTTTAATCAAATTTGGATTTGGCCACCGTCATCCATGTCTTTGTAACTTTGAAGCTAGACTATTGCAATGTGCTCTATGTGGGGCTGCCCCCTGAAGACTGTTCAGAAGCTGTAGTTGGTCCAGAAACAATATAAGATCTTTTTATTTGGTCAGGCATTTAGCATGCAGGAACCTGGCTTGGCTCGTGATTGGCAACCAGTGCAGAGTCCGGAGCACAGGTGTTATGTGCTCCCGACAACCCATCCCCGAAAGGAGCCGGGCTGCTGCATTCTGCACTAGCTGCAGCCTCCGAACCAGGAACAAGGGCAGCCCCATGTAGAGTGTGTTGCAGTAGTCCAGCCTCGAGGGGACGAAGGCATGGATGAGGGAGGCCAGGTCTGGCCCAGAGACGTACAGACGCAGCCTCCGTACCAGATACAACTGGCAGAAAGCGGTCTTCGCCACTACCTCCACCTGTCACTCCAGGTGGAGATCTGCATCCAATACCACCCCTTGACTCTGAAACCTGCTGAGCTATAGGAGGGTGAACCCCCCCCCAATCAAGGGGGCCAACACCTCCCTCACTCTCCCCACCAACATCACCTTCATCTTATCGGGGTTGAGCTTCAGTCTGATCTGCCACATCCATTCCGCCACAGCCTCCAGACACTGAGATAGCACCAAGACCGCAGGGTCTGGGTCAGTTGAAAAATAGAGGTACAGCTGAGTATCATCAGCATATTGGTGACACCGCACCCTGAACCCTCTCACGACCTCCTCCAAGGGCTGCATATATTCATTGACTAACAATGGAGACAGAATGGAACCCTGTAGAACGCTGCAGGATAAAGCGTGGGGGCAAGATGTCTCAGCCCCCAGCACCATCCGCTGGCTTCTCCCCGAGAGGAATGAGCGGAACCATTCAAGAACAGTCCTGTCCAGACCCCCAGATCAAGCAACCATCTCAACAGCAGCCCATGGTCCACAGTGTCAAAAGCAGCTGAGAGATCTAGCAGGATGAGAAATGTTGAACATCCTGCATCCATCTCCCGGCGGAGATCATCGACCAAGGCCACCAACACCATCTCGGTGCCATAGCCAGGGCAGAACCAAGATTGAAAAGGGGTCAGGAAATCAATGCCATCTAGATGTTCCTGGAGCTGGATCACCACCACCTGCTCAATAACCTTCCTTAAAAAGGGGAGGTTAGAGACAGGTCGGTAGCTGGTGAGTGCGTCCACGTCCAAAGATGGTTTCTTCAGCAGGGGGCGCACCACAGAATCCTTGAGGCTGGCTGACAACCTCCCCTGCTGCAGGGACATGTTAATCACCCTCACCAGCACCATCCCCAATGTCTCCCTGGAGGCTTTCACCAACCAGGGCGGGCACGGATCAAGTTCACTACAGGTGACTTTCCCAGACCCCAAGACATCCACCGCATTGGCTGGCGTCACTTCCTGAAAGATGGACCAGACAAAGCTGGACAAGACGGGACCTCCATCATTTCATGCTCTCCACCTACTGCCCCTAATCCAGCATCAAAGTTGCTCTGAATCCGAGCGATCTTTTCTGCAAAGTAGTTGACAAACTCCTCACAGCGGGCCTGGGACAAGTCCCCGTCCAGATAGAGGGAGGCCGGACTAACCAGCCCCCGCACCACCCGAAACAGGTCCGCCGGGCATGACTTCGCAGACGCTATGAGGAGAGCAAGGAACTCCTTCCTTTCTGTCCTCACAGCCTCAACATAGGATGGCAAATGGGCCCTATGGAGAAGTCGGTCGGAGTCAGATCGAGTCCGACATCAGTGTCGCTCCAGCCTCCTGCCTACTCATTTCATACACTCGTTCTTCACGTGCCCGCTGCTCCAGGAGTAGCTCCTGCAGTTTGATTACTACATCCTTCTTCAGGCTTGATGCATCCTACCTTTTTTATGCTGCTCATTTGTAGTGAGAGTCAAGGGAAAGGAGGTCTGGTCATGGCTTTTCATTTCAGAAAGGCAGGTGCTGTCACTGAGGCCCTCCAGCAATTTCCTTGCCAGTTGTGCTGCGATATGACTGCCTGCCCCCTCAAATTCAGATGCTATTTGCGTGGTTTTTTTCTCCAGCAAGTAAACAAGATAAATGTACTGGCTGAGAGATGCATCTGCGCTGCTCACTAAGTTTGTTGCTTCATGAAATGGTCTTATCAGTGTTACCCTGTCCTTCATAAGCATCCATTGTGCTGTGATTATATGTGTCTCCACATCCCTTTTTAGTGCATCGAGCTCATCCAGGAGCCTCTCCCTCATGAGGAAAGTTGAATTCCACCGTGTCCTCACCTCCTGAATCACATTTTGAGGTTGTAGGGACAACCAAGTTTGGGCTTCCCTTAGTGTTTATCTTGATGTGTTGGAATGTTGGAAATGTCTGCAGAATCATTGACATCTGGCAACAAGCCCCTTCACCTCTGGGTCAGTGGCAGACATGCCTTCAGCTTCTTCCTCACTCCATAACTTGTGCACCACTAAGTTGATGCAGTGCTCAATGCATGAAACTTGAGTGAGATTGGACTGCTGCACTGCGTTTGAAATGTTCTGGGCATTGTTCATGACTACAAAACCAACCTTCAATTTAAATTGCTCCAGCCACTCTTTCAGAATGCCTAAAAGTTCTTTGGAAATGTTTGGTGTGGTGTGACTTTCATCAAAAGGGAACAGGCAAAGAAGGGCCTACCTTCATCCCAGCATGCCCCTTTCTCTGTACAACCAGTGAACAGTCACAGTGAGATATTCCGGATGGGCACCACTGGTCCACAAGTCTATGGTGATATGAACTTTCTCCCCCTCCACCTGCTTCAAAGCTCCCTTCAGTCTCTGTCTTGACTGTTTTTGCATACAGTTCTAGCATGGCTTTGTTGGTAAAGTAGATCCTGCTTGAGACTTTCCATTGGGGGGGAAAATGCTCGCATGAAGTTCTTAAAATCATCTGTCGCTGTAAAACAGAATGGTAGTGTTCCGTCTGTGATGTGTGTTTTGAGCAACCAGTTGGTGTGCCCTTGAATTTGACGCCTTATAAGGGGTCTTATTTTCATAAATTTCTCGAAGTGTCATCTGTATGGCTGGAAGAGATGGTGACACTGGTGAGCATGGCAATGACTCCTGCAAAGAAGAGGTTTCGAGACTGTGAGTGGTTTGCTGCTGCTGATACTGTAGTAGACACAGAGGTGACAGGCTGCTTCTTTAACTTACAGATGGTGGGATGTTTCAGCTTCAAGTGTGTGCTGATCATTGTGGTAACCAACTTTTCCAAGTCTCTCTCACGGCCTAATGAGTCCCTGCAATAATTGCAAATAGTGATAAGTGCATTGCCATCTTTCAATTCACAGTGAACCCACACCCATGAATGTCCACCTGGGTCCCCCCCCCCCCACATGCTACTCTTTGTAATGACCAGAATGGACTCTGCAACCTCAATGTCCAACTCTGTAATATCATAATCAGTGGTTGGAGGCTCCAGAGACTGGCTGTGAACAGCTGATGGTACTGTTTGCCACATTTGCACATATCTGTCCATCATCCCACCAACCTTGGGCAACATTGATGGTGGAGCAGCTTTTAAAAGGTTGGGGGGGGGGGTTTAAAGGAGAGGCACTGGAGGAACTGCTGCATGCCACAGATGTTGATGTTCTGGTGCCTGCAGGAGGAGAAGCTGAACGGTACTTTTTGGTACTTTCATGTCGCCATTCGACATTTTGCTCTGATCCCTCTGAGAAAGGCTCTTCAGCATCAGACTCAAAGACAGGGTTGGTGACAAATCCACATCCAAGACCACAAAGATCCTCCTCCTCCTCCTCCTCCTCATCTGTGTTGATGGCAGTGACAGTCTCCTCCTCTTCTTCAGCAACTTGGATTGGCTCTGGCATCTGTGGATTATGTGGAGTCTGTGGATGGCCTTCTTCATCCATCCTTCCTCAGAGCGGGACTATTTACTGCTTTTTTTTGCAAACATTGGTAGTTCTTCAAGAACAACAAATGCCTCCCTACATTCTTTTGAGTTGCAGTTGCCAGACAACAGTTCCATCAGCAGGGGCGGATTGGGAAATCAAAGTGGCCCAGGAAAATATAGTGTTAGTGGCCCTGTGCCGGCGGCAAAGCCGGCGGCGCGCCGGAAATGGGCTAAGGGGGCGTGGCTTGGGGTGTGTGGCTTGGGGGCGTGGCTTGCGGTGGGCAGAGTGTACCAGATTTGGGGCCTATCGGAGCTGAGTCCCCAGACTCAGATCCTCAGCAGCCTGGCAGGGGTGAGCGGGAGGTTATGGGGGGATGGCAGGGGGGAGACTGCCACTGGTGGGGGTACTGGCCCTCATTTCAGTGCTCTGGCTCCCCAAATCACTCCGTTTCAGTGCTCAGTGGCCCCCAACCAAAAAAATCACTCTGTCCCTTGCTATGCATCCTACAGTAAGGCTTCTTCATTCCTGCA
>QEPC01014906.1:325586-339722 GCA_003113815.1 Sphenodon punctatus
CCTCCCATTGCCTGGCACCCACCCTGCCTCTCTCTCTCTCTCTCTCTGATACTAGAGGACCTTGGTCGCCTTATCTGACTGACCTCATGACGCAAGGTGGCATTGGGAAACAAACTGTAAGCATGCGAGCCGGCCTATGTTTTTTCATTTGGAGTAGGATTATTAGATTGATTTAGGTTTCATTTCAGTTTTGTATCCATCCTTGTGTTGTTTGTGATTCCGCCCCCCATCCCAGATAGATAGATAGATAGATAGATAGATAGATAGATAGATAGATAGATAGATAGATAGTAGACAGTTGTAGGAGTTAGCTTAGTGATAGAGATAGCTAAGTGATTTAGTTTTAGTTTTTGTAGGAGTAGGCGTGTTTACTTTACTTATTAGATAATCCATTTATTTCATAGCATTTAGAATAGTTAATAGCAGTTAGATTTATATATATATATATATTAAATAAAAAAATTAAATAATAAAAAAAACAATATAAAAATAAAAACATTATTTTGGAGGGAGAAATGGAGAAGGGAAGGAGACGTCGGTCTGCTGCCTGTAGGGGCGGCAATGGGGCACATGCCAGAGGTGCGACGGGACATGCCAGGTGAGTGGCAGCAGGCAGCATCAGTAGCCAGAGGCAGAGCACCCCTCCCCCCCAAACTCAGTAGGCCTGTTTAGGGCAACAGGCTTCAGTGGCTCAGCATCACCTCCTGGCAGTGCCCTCCTCCACTGCCACGCAGGGCACTGGAAGGCCTGCAGGACTTGAGGCTGCATCTGTCTCTGCTGCTGGTGGTGCTGGAGCAGGTGCTGGTGCTGCTTCCTAAGTTCCTCCAGGGCCACCAATGTCCCCCACTGTTGAGGCGATCCCCAGCAGTCCAGAGCTGGTGGATCCCACCCCAGCTGCTAGAGGCAGGGCCCGATCCCCAGGCAATGTCAGTAGGGAGAGGAGTAGCAGGAGCAGAAGCAGCACTAGTAGCTACAGAGCGGGCACAGGGAGAGTGCCAGCAACATGGTGGGCACGGGCAGTCTAGCCTCAGGGTCCCAGTACTCCCCTTCATGGGACATCACCGTGATCACCGACAGTGAGGAAGAGGCAGACAGTAGTGCTGCAGAGGAGATGTCTGTAGCTGAAGCGATGTCTGACCCTTCTCCCAAAGCTGGGTCACCAGTGCCAGGAAGTTCTCTCCCTCCCAGCAGTGCTGGCAGCAGTGCGTCCACCAGGCAGGCAAGAAGGCAGGAGGGGGGCGGAAATTCTCAGTCTTGGATCATTTTAAGCAGGTGTGGGCAGATTATCCCAGAGAGGTGCAGTGCATGCTGTGCAATAAGGTGGTGAAGCGTGGGCAGGTGCTTGCCAGCCTTGGCACAACTGCAATGGCGAGGCACCTCAAGGCATGCTGTTGCTGAGCGGGAAGGCAGGTGTAACCGGGGTGGGGGGAATTAGGGAAGCAAGTACACTGACCCACACATTACCAAGGCTGCTTCCCAGGAAGGGGGGCACGCGCCCTACACGAAGAATGCCCATCAGGATAGAATGTGGTTCTTCACCTGTACTTAAAGAGAACAGACCCTTATCATCATAGGGCGTGGTAGGCACTGGGAAGCCAAGGTCTTCCCCTACAGTCCTGATTGCACACACCTGTGGTAAGGAGGAGGGTAAGGGGAAATGTGGGGTATTGTGCCGGGGGGATAGGGAAGGGAGTCCCACAGGGGAAGGGAAGAAGCAGAAACTCACACAGGGAAGGAGAAGGCAGCCCAGGGAGGGGGAAGGGGAAACAGGGGAACACACACTTAACTCAGGCAAGCCAATCCTTTGCACTCGCAGACGTCATCCGGATTCCAGGGGAGGGAGGTCCAAGCACACAACTCTAAAGGCCAAGCGTTCCAGAGGCAGAGCAACAAGCAACAGTTCAAGCGGGGGGGGGGGGACGGTCTCTCAGAAATCACCAGCACCGCTGCCTGAGTGGCGCTGGTTCTTAAGTCCCAGGCCCCGCCTCTGTGCATGCTCTCAGACACTCCGAGCACTGCAGTAGCGGCGGGGGAAGTCCCAAAATGTGTCCTAACGTTGGGGGCATGGTCACCGGCTGAAGTCCTGACTTGGCGGCTGGCGGCTATGCTGAGCAGTCCGGAACCTGTGGCCCTGAAGGGGTCAGGGATGGGGAACCCCCAGCCTGCTCCTGCTGCTGCCGAGGGGGACTCCCTTGAGGGCAAGCCCTCCTATGGGCAGCAGTCCTGACAATACCCCCCCCTCGAGGCCATCGTCGAGTGGTCCAGGAGGGGCCGGGGCAGGACGGGTGGCATAAATGAAAGGCACAAAGAAGTCGATGAGCATTAATGTGTGAGGCAGGTTCCCAGGAGCGATCTTTGAGGCTGTAACTGACCCAATCGACTAATTACTGTAATTTACCACGTAGAAGGCGGGAATCTAGGATGGTGTGAACTTCAAATTCCAGGCCGGTGGCCGATTGGACTATTGGACCTGGTTGAGAGAGGGGTTGCGAGGGACGAATGGGGCCTGTCCTTTTAAAAAGGGAAAAATGAAAGGTAGGGTGTATACATACATCGGAAGGGAGTTGGACAGCATAGGGGACGTCATTCACTTGGCGAAGAATAGGATAGGGCCCAATATATTTAACATCTAATTTGAATGAAGGGTGAACAGAGGGGTAATGTCGACGATCTATCCACACTAAATCTCCGGGGCAAAGAGGGGGGGCTATCGTGCCAATGTTTATCGGCCTGAGTCTTATAGCATTGCCGAGCTTCATGGAGGACTCACCGCGTGATGGTCTGAGCATCTCAAATTTGCTGTACAAGAGCCCATGTGGCCAGCACCAGCGGCGAGGGAGAATCCACTGTTCCAATTTGTGGATGATATCCATAAGTAACAAAAAAGGGGGATGTTCCAAGGGAAGCTTTCGGGGTATTGTTATACGTAAACCCGGCCAGGGGGAGCCATCTGTACCAGTCATCTTGTAGGTGATTGATGTAGCAATGAAGATATTGTTCTAAGTTCTGATTTACGTGCTCAACCTGGCTGTTGGCTTGGGGGTGATAGGTGGTTGTTGGATTTAATGTCACATGGAGTGCTTGAAAGAGTGCTTTCCAAAAACGGGAAGTGAACTGTTTTCCCCGGTCGCTTACTATTTCTCAGGGGCATCTGTATAGTTTTAGAACATGTCGGATAAATAGCAGGGCCGGTTTTTTTGCGGTAGGCAGCTTTTTACAGGCGATGAAGTGGCCTAATTTTGTGAAATGATCCACTACAACTAATATTGTCATATATTGGTATCCCACCAATATATTGGTATCCCACTAAATATATTTTATCGTGGGGCGCTCCACAATAAAATTAAGCCCCACACAATGCCCAGGACCTGGAGGTACAGGGCGCAACTGTAGTAATCCCACCAGAGTGAGGCAGGGAACCTTCTTTTGAGCACAGGTGGTGCAACTGGCAACATATTGTTGCACATCTTGGCTAAGTGTAGGCCACCAAAAGGTTCTTTGGATCATTTGCAAGGTTCGTTCAGCTCCAGGGTGTCCCACCATAGGAGCTTCATGATGTGCCCACAGGATGTGGACTTGGCAGGATGGGGGTACCACTATGAGCCCATTTGTGTGTGAATTCTGTCTTGCGTTATAGTTCCTGGTTCCCCAGCCGGGGGAAGTTCCTGGAAGGAGGCTTCTCAGAGATCGGTAAGGGATAGGTAAGTGGAAGCGAAAGTCTTCTCCTCCAGTATACGTGCACGGGTACTGGCGGAACCGGCTGTTCCTCATTATATCATGACAGGGCGTCAGCTAGGACATGTAATCATCCTGGTCAGTATTTTATGCGAAAATCGAAACGAGCAAAGAATAACGCCCAACGTGCATGGCGGGTGCTTGTAATGTGAGCAGTTTGCAGGAAGGTAAGATTTTTGTGGTCCATTATGACTGTAATAGGGTGATGAGTGCCCTCTAGGTAATGTCATCAAACTTCGAAAGCTACTTTGATAGCGAGAAGTTCCTGGTCCAGAACGTTGCAGTTGCGTTTGGCAACTGCCTGGAGTAGTAGGCCCAGGGTAGCAAAATGTCTGTAGTCTGTGCAGCTTGTAGGAGCACAGCTCCAATTGCTCGTCCTGATGCGTCTGCTTCCACATGGAATGGTTCAACAAAGTTGGGATGCTGCAGTAAGGGGGCAGACATAAAGGCCTTTTTCAGGAATTCAAAACTGAATTGTTGGTCCGATCCCCAACGATAGAGGTGGTCCTTTTTTAATAACTGGGTAAGTGGGGTGGTGATTTTGGCATAGTTGGGAATGTATTGCCGATAATAGTTAGTACTTCCCAAAAATCATTGAAGGGCTTTCACTGCCTTGGGTGGGGGCCACCGCTGTAAAGCTTCAACATTTTGGGGGTCCATCATCACCCCCGAGGGGCTGATGATGAAGCCTAAAAAATTGACAGACGTGATATGAAAAAAGCATTTCTCCATTTTGCAATAGAGTCTATGAGCGCGGAAACGACGTAATATTTCTCGAACGTGTTGGACATGCTGTTCCATGGTGGATGAATAAATAAGAATATCATCTAAGTAATCTATGACATAAACATCCAGGATGTCTCAAAAAATGTCGGTGATGAAATGTTGGAAGGCAGCTCGTGCATTAGCAAGGCCAAACAGCATAACTCGATATTCAAATAGTCCATAACGCGTGCGGAAGACAGTTTTCCATTCCTCCCCTTGGCGCACACGTAACAAATTATAAGCACCTCACAGGTCAAGTTTTGTGAATATTTGTGCTCCTTGGAGCCGATCTAGTAGTTCTGGGATGAGAGGCAGCGGGTACCGGTTCTTGATTGTAATGCTATTGAGCCCTCGAAAATCCACACAGGGCCTGAGTCCCCCGTCTTTCTTTGCCACAAAGAAGATAGGTGCTCCTGCGGGGGAACTAGAGTGGCGGATAAAACCTTGTTGAAGACTTCCTCTAAGTACTGTCGTAGGGCTCGAAGTTCTGGCTCAGCGAGGGCATAAATCCACACAAATGGGGGTTCCTTCCCGGGAAGTAGGTCAATGGGACAGTCATAAGTACGGTGAGGTGGCAGTTCTGAGGCACGTACCTTACTAAAAACATCTTGGTACTCCTCAGGGAGTGCGACAGCCTTTGAAGGTACGGGGGAATTCTCAGTGGCACATCCCTGCATCCGTGGGCCGGGTCGCAGGCACTCCTGCTGACACTGCAGAGCAGTGAAACAAAAAAGCTTTTCAGACAATATGATGTGTGGATAATGGGCATGGAGCCACGGGGCCCCAAGGACTATGCAAAAAAAGGGGGTGCAAACAACATCAAACATTATAAGTTCCGAGTGATTCCCTATGATGCAGCTTATGGGGTGCATGGCAGTAGTTACTGGTCCAGAGACCAAGGGGGAACCATCAATGGAATGAATCAACTCTGGAAGCTTCTTAGGGTGAGTGGGGAAGCCTCTAGCAAGGACGAGTTCTATATCCATAAAGTTACCTGACGCCCCGGAATCAATAAGGGCCCAGGTAACCAGGGAACTACGCGGGGATAGGGAGAGGGTAACGGGGATTTGTAGATGGGAATCGAGGCCAGATGACAAAGAGGGGTTTTTGGACTGCCTTAGAAGCAAGACGGCCCCTGTCCATCTCGGCTCCGGGCATTTCCTGGGTCCTGAAGTTGTGGTGGCAAAGCGGGGAAATCACCTATGAAGTGCGAGGGATCCCCACAGTAGAAGCAAGAGTGCGAGACTCTACGTCATTCGCGCTCCTCCTAAGTCACGGGCATCTGGCAAGCCCCTAGTTGCATAGGTTCTGGCTCCGCTGGTATGGAGACCCCTGGAAGAGGGAAGAGTCTGGCCGGGAGTGGTCTCACATCTTGGCGGTGCTCTCTTTTGCGCTCTGTCAATCGCTCCTCAATTTGCAATGATAAGTGAGTTACAGCCTCCCAGGTCTCGGGTAACGCTACAAATGTGAGCTGGTCCTTTATTTCATCACATAATCCTTTACGAAACATCACCTTCAGTACATTATTGGGCCATCGGAGCTCTAGGGCGAGGTGCTGGAAACGCGTGATATAATCCAGCATATTCCCTCTAGATTGCTGAAGGGACATAATCCAGGTTTCTGCATCTTGAATACGGTGGGAATGATCGAATAAGAAGGTCAATTCTTTGAGGAAGTCATCATAGGCCTCTACTAAAGGGCTATTTCCCTGTAATAGGGTAGTAGTCCATTCTAAGGCAGTGCCGCCTAAGTTTCCAATAATAAAGGATACTTTTATCTTATTCATGTTATAGGTATTGGGCTGAAGGGTAAACGTAAGGCAGCACAGAGCGAGAAACCCCCAAAAAGCCTTTTGATCCCTATCGTCCAAAAACATATTGCTATCAGTGGCTACAATGTCCCTATGCCAGACCGAAACCATGTCAATATCTTTAATGAAAGCACCAACAGACTTGTTAACATTTCTAACACAATTATTAATAGCCTTCATGTTTGTGCTATATCTGTTGCACTTGCGAATAATGAGATCAGAGAGAACAATCTTGCAACCAGGAAAAAGCCAACACATTGCCATTAAATCATTTCTCATGTACTCTAGTAGCTTAATGCCTTTGAGCATTCCAATATCGTTACCACCAGAGTGGATTACAATGCATGCAGGAACGGAAGAAATGGAGGCAATGAATTGCCTTTCATTATTTAAAGCAGGCAATACATTAGACCATTGCATACCCCTCCCTTCTGATCCATCACATGGTAACATTTTAAATCATTTCTCATGTACTCTAGTAGCTTAATGCCTTTGAGCATTCCAATATCGTTACCACCAGAGTGGATTACAATGCATGCAGGAACGGAAGAAATGGAGGCAATGAATTGCCTTTCATTATTTAAAGCAGGCAATACATTAGACCATTGCATACCCCTCCCTTCTGATCCATCACATGGTAACATTTTTCAAATTCAAATCGACCTCAGTGTGTCTGTGCAGCAGAAATGCTCTAGTCTGGTGATGTAGGAATCACCAACGAACCAAATGTTCTTCATCATTACCTAATGGAATAAGGCAAGCAATTAGTGATTAGTAGGCTGGTTTTTAAAAAATATATGAATGTCCTTATTACACTTACTTAAATTCTGTAATGGAGAGAACACTGCTGAAGTGATTGTCTGCCAAATATATCAGGGAGTTGGTCTGAAGAGTTGATGATAATTTAGGTTAGCAGCAAGCAAGCACAATGTTTGATGAAGAATGTTGATTTCATCTTAATTATCACAAACTAAGCAAGTAAATAAGTAACACACAAAGCACATGAACACATCACACATCAACAGAATACGCTGCGCGGAACTCTGGATGGGGGTGCATGCCAGAGGGAGCCACTCACTACAGAGAGGCCTGAGTGGGTATACTCCTATTTGTCAAATGATAGTCTCAGAATCACATTGAAAATGATTGTAACTAGGGTTGTGAGTGACGTACACAAATATGTAAGGTATGCTTAGGAAAACTACATGCAGTGCCTGCATTGACTAAGTTGCCAAAACTGAATGTTCACACAAATCATGAGCTGGGAGCTAAAAAATCATGAAACTGAAATAAAAAGAACCAAAATGGTTCCAGCTTCCTGGGGCTATCATGTTCGTGGGAATGGGAAGAGGCAGTTGAAGAACAACCTAAGTTTGTTGCCTCGTAAACAACGTTTTTTGCGATGGCTCTCAACATTGTCACAAATGCCAACCCTTTGGAAAGTATTATTATTATTATTATTATTATTATTATTATTATTAGCAGCAGCAGCAGCAGCAGCAGCAGCAGCAGCAGCAGCAGCAAGCATTTATATAGCACCAGCAATGTACCTGGTGCTTTATAAAGTAATTCAATAGACACGGTCCCTGCCCTAGGGCTTACAATCTGAGACACGGGGGGGGGGGGATATGAAGGAAGGGGAACAGAGGGAGAGACAAGGAGTGTAACATTCATGAGGATGCGAGGTTCCAGGTGCACATGCTTGGCTTGGTTACATCAATAATCATGGCTGGTTGGTCCATGTGGTGAGGATACAAGTACACAGACCTCAGGTAACAGATTGTACTGGATGGAGGGTATCAGCAGGAGTTAGGTGAGGGGAGCGAGAAGTCAGGGAGGGCAGAGTGGAAGAGGTGAGTCTTGAGGAGGGATTTGAAGGTACAAAGGGAGGGGGCGAGGCAGATGTGGGCAGGGAGGGAGTTCCAGGCATGGGGGGCAGCTAGGGAGAAAGCACAAAGGTGGTTAGGGGAGCTGGGGAGACGCGGGAGGGTGAGAGAGGGCACAGAGGAGGAGCAGAGTTCACGGACTAGAATACAGAGGGAAATTAGTGTAGAGAGGTGGGGGAGCAAGGTTGTGAAGAGCTTCATAGGTGAAGACTAGGAGCTTGTACAAGATTCATTCAGGAAGGTGGAGTCAGTGAAGAGAGAAAGGGCTGAATGTGGTCAAAGCGACGGGTGAGGTGGATGACCCTGGCAGCCGAGTTTTGGACAGAGATAAGGGGAGAAAGGGGAAAGCAGGGGAGGCCAGTGAGAAGGAGGTTACAGTAATCAAGGCGAGAGATGACCGGGGCATTAACAAGGGTTTTGGCTGAGGAGACAGATAGAAAAGGGCGAATCTTAGCAATGTTATGGAGCGAGAAGCAACAGTTCCCTGAGAGCAGCCTGGAATCCTAAGGGTTCCATCAGCCTCCGAAGGCAGACCATCCTAGTTGGTCCTACGCCCCTCTGGTCAGGTAAGCGTGCCAGAATGAAAGCCTGTAGGCTTGTCATGATCTGATCACTACCCTGTAGGAAGTAGTGATCAGATCATGACAAGGATGAACCAACACGCCCCACCATCGGACCCCTTGCCTCACTGTCGGTGCAGAACTTGAGGTCCAGGGTATGGTCCCCCTCATGTGTCAGGTCCACTACAACCTGGGACAGGCTCCTGGTTGCCATGGCGGCCATGGACTCCAGCTCTGCACCATGCAAACTGGCCTCGGTGTGAATGTTGAAATCTCCCAAGACAATAAGCTTCGAGGATCGCAAGTTCAGCTGAGAGACCAGGGACGCTACAGCCTGCTGGGCAGTGGGGCGCATGGGACACCAGCAGGATCCTCACTCTATCCGGAGCAAAATCAAACACAAGATAGAGGCCCTCTATCCTGACCTCGGTCTGCACTGAGAACCGCCTAACAGGCAAACCATCCCTAAAAACAATAGCTACACCACCTCCCCATCCCTCCGGTCTGGGCCGATAGCTCGCTGGGGAACCAGTGTCAAGAGATGGTTTCTTGAGAAGATGTCGAACCACCACCTCCTTAAGTGAATCCTGCACCCTACCCTCCCTAAGAAAGATGTTGATTATCCCTGCGAGCAACAGCCCTACCTTCTCCTTCCTGGCGTTAACCAGCCAGGATGGGCCTGGATCTAATTCAAACGTCATGGCCCTAACAGTTCCAAGCACATTCCCTGCATCAGCAGGCATCACCAACTGAAATTCATTCCATAAACACTGACCAGACAAGACATTCCTAACGCCTTACTCTACCACTGTCCCCAAAAAGGCAGAGTCGAATTTGTGTTCGGTGCGAGCGATTTTGTTTGCAAAGTACACCATAAACGTGTCGCTGCAGGCCCTGGATGACTCCAGGTCTAGGTGGAAACAGGTTGGACTGACCAGACACATCACCATCTGGAATAGCTCAGCCGGACACAACTTCACAGATGCTATGATGGTAGGAAAAACCCTCTTCTTTGCTGCCTGCACAGCCATGGCATAGCTCTTTTAAAAAATAATCTGTGCCACAATCAGTTGTTTTCAGCACACGTGTGGTGCCACTACCGCTCTAACCGCCTCCTTTCATGCTTCAGCCACCCCAGGGCTTCTGTAAGCTATGGTGACCTGTGGTGCCGAAATACCAGGAACTGATGCCTGGGAGCTATCTGATCAATAGCCCCAGTCAACCAGTCATTCAAGAAGGCCACAAGGGCATCAATAGAGTGGTCACTGAGCTCTGTGGGCAATTCCCCATGAGCATTCTGGAACCCAATGGGTTCCATCAGTCTCCAAGGGTGGATCATCCTAATCGGTCCTTCACCCCAACGGTCAGGTAGGCGTGCTGGGATGAGAGCCTGTAGGAGGTAATCGTCTGATCATGCCAAGGGTGAACTAACAACACCCCCAATCATCGGGGGCCCCTGCCTCAAAATCAGTTCAGCACAACAGGTCCAAAGTATGCCCCCCCTCATGTGTCGGGCATATCACCACCTGGGACAGGCCCACGGTTGCCATGAATTCGAGCTCGGCGCCATGCAACCCAGTCTTAGTGTGGATGTTGAAATCTCCCAAGACAATAAGCTTCAGAGATGGCAAGATCAACCTTGAGACCAGGGCAGCTAGAGCAGTTAAGGACACTGCTGGAGAATGGGGGGCATGGTGCATCAGGAAAAGCCCCAATCTGTCCTAGAGGGAAGGTCAAGGGTAGAGTCAGATTGGCAGGCGAAATTACGGGAAAAGTGAAATGTATGCTGAGAAGCTGATTGGATAAAAGAAAGTTTTACTGTGTTTAGCTGAGATTATTAATAAAAGTACAAGCTTCATAAATAATTAAAAGGGCTATCATAAATGTGAATCCGGTACCTGATAGTTAGCTACTCAGCTCACTGTCCTGGGTGCCACTTTGGCATTCAACCCAGAGTCTTTGGGGTTTTTTTTGTAGAAAGCTTTTTCTTCTATTCCTGTTTTCTAGCTCAGCAGGTAAACTGAACCACTTCAGAGGAGCTGGCCATTCCTCTGAGGGGTTTTACCTTAGTTTAGAATATCTTTATTTAGGATTAAAGGTAAATGTATGCAATATCTTATTTTACTGCACCTTTCCAAATATTTACAGGTTGTATTGCTATTTACCATGTCTATAGAGCTATATCATGTCATATAGCACTATATATGCCATCACTGATTTTCAGAGATGGGTCCTTGCCCAGTGGGCTTACTATCTAAAATGGACAATGGTGAGGGGAACACCAGGAAAGATACACACACAAACATACCCATTTTACAGATGGGGGCATTGAGGCTGAGACTTGGCAAGACCACCCTGTGAGTTCAAGTAGAATTTGAACCCTGGCTTGCCAGGTCTAGATCCAGCACCTTATTCGCTACACCACACTGGCTCTCTTAAGGAAAGTTAATTAAGGTTCTAACTTAATCGTCCAATGCATTACTGGATTTTGTTTTTCATCTATGTCTTTGTACCTTCCATTTATTGTTTGCTCCCTGTTTTTTTTCTATTACCTGACTGTTTTTATGATAAAAACAAAATCCTTTCTAGTAAAATTAATTTCTTTTAAAACTTCTGATGCTGTCTAGATTTCCTGGGTGGGAAAGGTCGAAGGGAATGATCATTGGTTGAAGCTAGGGTTGGAAGTTTTCTTCACAAAATTTCTACGTATTTTGGCAGCTAGCCTTCCAGTGTTCCCTCTCCGATCTCCCCTAGTATTTCGAAGTCACTAGGAAAGTGGGGAGGGACCTTCTACCCTTTTCTTTTCAGTATTTTTCCACTTCTCCATTACTTCTCCCCTATCTTCCTCTTTCAGCATCTCTTTTTTTTTAATTAAAGTTTTTCATTTATATTCTAATATCCCATAACATTGTCAACATATAATAGTTTCAACAAATGTAACTAAACTAACCCAACTATTTCCCCCCTCGCCCCCCCCCTGGGTACAGGAAGCTTTTATGTCTCTCTTTTCTCTCAGATATAATAGTTAAATAGTTGCGCACATTGATCCTCCGGTAATTTTTCTTTGTTCGTTACACATACACAGGAGAACCACTTTGCGGTATATGCTTTTTTCCTATCTAATATATTCTCTGATATCTTTTCCATGGACAGGTGATACCAGACTCTAATCATCCCTTCACCCTCAGACAGTGTCACTTTATCCTTCCAGTGTAATGCGATGACTTTCTTTGCCGCTTGTATCAAAGCTGAGCAGGAATCCACCTGTCGCTGTAGCGCTTTCACCTCGGGAAAGAGTCTAAGAAGTGCAATCTCTGGTCTATACGGGATGGTGAGTTTGGTGATCTCCTCCATCTTTGGCCATACACTCCTCCAGAAGGGTTGCACTCTAATACAGCTCCACCAGCAGTGTACATAAGTCCCCTGCTCCCCACATTCCCTCCAGCACTCCCAGCTCTCCCTTCCAACTACAAGTTTGAATTGTATTGGGGTCATATCAAATTTTCTTACCAACTTAATCTGGCATTCTTTTATTTCCACTGAGTATGCGCTCGTTTTCATGTATTCTATGATCTTGGCTTCTTCCTGGTTTGTTATTTCTCTATTCAGATCCCTTTCCCATATTTTGATGTAGCTGAGGTCTTTGCTGTACCATACCTCCTTTAAAACTCTTTTGCCAATCTGCCTTTAATTGCGCTGTACTCAAATAAAACCTTTTCTATTGTTGTTGCTTCCCTCGAGTATGTCTCTCCCTTATTGTTATGGGTGATTGCGTGTTTAAGTTGTAGATATTCATAAGTGTTAATCCTATGTTCTAATTTAGTTTCCATCTCCCCTTTACTTAATATGTCCTTGCCTTTCATGATCTGTTTAATTTTCACTAACCCCTTCTCTTTTATTTTCTTTCTTAGGTGTATTGCATGTTGTAGCGGCTGAAGGATCAGGAGCTCCACTGGTGAGTAAGGGGAATATGATTTGTCTAGTCTCAATGTCTTTATTATTCCTTGCCATTTGGACCAGGCAGTCCACGCAAATGGGTGAGCTTCCCATCACTTCTTATTTTGGGTTCCTGCATCTGCTATTATATTTCTTAACTCTATTGTAGATAGCATGCTTTGCTCTATTTCCATCCATTTCACATTTTTAGGTTGGTGATACCAGTTGTTTAGGGGCCCTAGACATGCGGCATTGTAATATAGGCGAATGTTGGGGAGATTAATACCACCCTTATCGGTGGGTCTCTTTAACGTCTGCTTGTTTATTCTCAGTTTATGGTCCTTCCATATTACCTCGGTCATCAATTTATTACAGGCTTTAAAAAAAGCCTCTGGAATTTGAATTGGGAGGGCTATCAGTTTATAGATAATTTTGGGGAGCAATATCATTTTAAAAAGGTTTACTCTGCCTAGCCATGAACATGGTAGGTCCTTCCATTCAGCAGCCTCCCTTCTTAATTGCTGTGGCAAGTTCTGAAAGTTCTCCTTATATAGATCTTTAAACTGAATTGGGACTTTAATCCCTAGATATTTCACTCCCTGTAATTCTTCCGGGTAAGTCAACAACACTCTTATTGCTAATTTTTGTTGTTCGTTCCTTCCATAAATTAGCGCATTTGATTTTTTTTCATTTATTTTATATCCTGAGATGTAACCAAATTCTTCAATTAATTTTAATAATGGCAGGGTAGAGGCTGCAGCATTTCCCACGAACAATACCGTGTCATTTATTTATTTATTTATTTATTTATTTTAAAATTTATATTCTGCTCCTCCTGCCCACAGGGCAGCCCGGGGCAACGAACAACATTTCATTTAAAACAAGAATAAAATTTTAAAACAATTTAAAATACACTACATGGGGAAAGCCCCCATCCCTATCCCCACCCCACCCCACCCACCAAAAGCCTGACGGAACAGCCAGGTCTTACATATACGCCGAAACAGCAGGAGAGTGGGAGCCAGTCGAGCCTCCTCCGGGAGCAAATTCCACAGCACAGGGGCGACCACCGAAAAAGATCTAACATCGGTGGCCACCCGCCTCGCCCGGGGAACCTCCAAAAAGGCTCCCACGGACGATCTCAAGCATCACACGGGTACATGGGGAGTGAGGCGATCCCGCAGATAGGCATGGCCTAGGCCATGAAGGGCTTTAAAGGTTAAAACCAGCACCTTGAACATGGCCCGGTGCTTTATAGGCAGCCAGTGCAGAGCCCGGAGCACTCGTGTCATGTCCTCCCTGTGACCCGCCCCCGTAAGGAGACGGGCCGCGGCATTCTGCACCAGCTGCAGCCTCTGGACCAGCTTCTCGGGCAGCCCCACGTAGAGTGCGTTGCAGTAATCCAGCCTCGAGGTGATGAAGGCATGGATGACAGTGGCGAGGT
>QEPC01014906.1:342481-352708 GCA_003113815.1 Sphenodon punctatus
TGCTGGGAGAGTCACTCAATAGAGAGCCAGGAGGATGGGGGGGCCATAGCCGGTAGCTGCGGAAGCCGTGAAAGCCGCCGGCGAGCCTGGAGCAGGGACTCGGAGAAGCACATGGGGAAATAGGCGGGGGGGGCTGCAGGAGAGTCACTCAACAGAGAGCCAGGAGGAGGGGGGGTGTAGCCGGTAGCTGCAGAAGCCACGAAAGCCACCGGAAAGCCTGGAGCAGGGACTTGGGGGAGCACATGGGAAAATAGACATGGGGGGCTGCCTTGAGAGTCAATCAATAGAGAGCCAGGAGGGGGTGGTAGCCGGTAGCTACAGAAGTCGCCGGCGAGCCTGGAGCAGGGTCTCCAGAGCACATGCGGGAATAGGCGGGGGGGGGGAGGACTGCTAGGGGAGTGAGTCATGGGAGAGCACAGGGTGGGGGGGGAAATGAAATCTGAGGTAGCCATTTGCCCACCGTTCACAACAAAAGAATCAGGACAGCCACAGTTATATTAACCCAACAGCACAGTTTTCACAAGTAATCCAATGATCCCACCATCCGTCCAACCAACAGCCATTATCATGAACATAAGCACAAACTGAGCAATAAATGTAAACACTAAAAGGCTAGCAGCAAACAACATATGTCTACATTTATTAAAAAAAAGGATAATGGAAAATGTAAAGTGTAGCTGTAGCAAAATTACTTTAGCTGCTTTTGCACTAAATTAGCAGTTAAATAAAGTACAATTTAGCAGAATTAGCAGAAAAGTTCAAGCACTTACAGAAAACCTTCTTTATGTTGTGTGTAGTCTGCGCTTATCCAAAATTGATGGTATGCTATGAATTATGAAGGGATAGGACTCTCTCTCCTCAAGTGCAGTGTTTTGCCACAGAGCGCGGAAAATCAGAGTGTGTTAACAAACAAAGACACTGGCGGCGCGGCTGCAACAGTCACTCACTCTCACTGCGATTGGGGATCAAGAGGGAGAAGAAAGCTACCTATTTATACTTAATGGTGAAGGCGGTACATGTCTCTCTGGGAAATCCCTAGCCAATGAAATCGGGCATGCGGGTGTCGTCAACAGGGTCCGAGAGTTGATCATGCCACCGGCTCTTGCGATACCGAGTATTCAGGGCTGCATAAACATGATACAATAATCAGATAACCACAAAAATTGTGTGATCGATGGAAAGGGGAGTTGGTGCCATTGCACCATTTGCGGCAAACCGCAGCTGTCTGAAGGCTGTCTCTGCCGAACCGTGCTACGATGTGCGGAATAGGGGTTTCCATCGGTAACAGCTGCCGCAGCGGTATGCCGCTACAACCTTATATGGATATAGTAGGCTACTTGCTAGCTGGACACGTGCCTCTGGCAACCCAAACATAACCTATGCTTCCTTTTCAACTGTTACAATACAGGATCTGAGGGAGGAACCACCTGAGGACAATGTGGCGATGATACTTTTGCTGGCTGACAGACATGAGGCCATGATGCAGACATGCCACCAACTGCATGAGCTGGTGAGGGGCTAGAGTTCAAGGTGGATCAGGGGCCGGGGGGCTTGTAGGATCCATTGGCAGATTTTTCTTTTCTTATTTTGCGTTTTTTTCTTGTTTCTTGTAATTCTGAGTTTCTGGTTTAGTGTTGATTGCCATTTTAGAAGTCATGTTATAGTTTATCTTTTTTTGTGCAATAAATATTTTGATTACCTACACCATTAATGTTATTCTGTATGGGTTGAAGGGTGGGTTTCAACACCCTGTCCATAGGTGGAAATGGTTGCCATTCATTTGTTGATTTATGTACAAGTATATACAAAGGAATCCCAGCCCCAAAGAAAATGGTATTAGGGCTTGTTTTGCCTTGCTCCATCCTGTGCCATGTGCCTGCACAGTCATTACTGATCTTGTTGACCAATCTCCACTCAGCCACGGCCCCCTGCTGCTCGTACAGTGTGCCTGGTCCGCCCAGCGGCGGAGGGAAGTCGAGGACAGCTCCCTCCATGTCTGCTATGTTATGCAAGATGCAGGCTACGATTGTCAGCAGGCCTGGCCAATACTTTCTAATTTGAAGTTCACCCTCATGCCCAGTATCCTCCACTGCTGCTTTAGGGCCTCAAAGTACTGCTCCACTACACATTGGGTGGCACTCAGGTGGACATTGAAGGCATGCTGATCTGGGGTGTTGGGGGAGGCATAGGCTTTAATTAGTCACAAAGTGAGGGGGTAGGCGGGATCCCCCATGATTACAGGTCTTATCCAGATGCCCTGGATTATGGTGGTTATGTTCAGAGCAAATTGTCCATTGTACATCCTCCCATGGAGGGGTGACTGATGGAGGATGAGGGCATCATGGTTCCAGCCCAACCACTTAGTTTGGATATCTGTGAAGAGGCCCTGATCACCCACAACAGGTTGGAGTACTATAGAGTGGTACCCCTTGTGATTCCAGCAGTCCTCTGTGGAGTGGTGTGGGCAATATTGGTCCAATCTATGGCCCCGATGCAGTTCAGAAACCCTGTCTGCCGAAAGTCCTGCATCACCATCTGGAGGGTCCAGAACTTGTGTCACTCACTCTAGCAGGATGTTATGCAGGGCTGGGCCCACCTCCATGAGGATGCCAGAGACAGTGGAGGTGCCTACCTTAGATTTCTGCCCCACTGAGTGGCATGAGTCTGGGATTGCAAGCTTCCATACTGTAATGGCCACCTATTGTTCAACAATTGATGGTGGCTCTCATTGTGGTGACCTCCCTCTACAGTCAGGGTCACAAAATTTGGGCGACTCAGAGGAACAGCCACCTGGGCATTCGGAAATGGTCCCTTCAGTCCCCATCTTGCCAGGTTCCCATTATCCATTTCCACCAATCATGGATCCAGTCTCCTGCCCAGAGTCACCTCTGGGTGGGCATTGGGCAGAGTCAGGTGCCTGAGTTGGACCAGTGTGGTGTTGTCCCCAGAAAGGAACCTCGATAGTCACATCAGCCCCCACACCCCAGAGCAGGGCAGTAGTGTGGTGCAGCAAGGTGAGCAGTCCATTGGTGGCAGAACACCCTGTGGTGAGCCTCTGGCATGCTAGCCTATCAGCAGTGAGGCAGATGATGGCATGGAGGATCAGGCAGTAGTGCTCCTCCAACCTCAGAACCTGGTGCTAGCCAGGTGACATTGAACTTCCAGATGGCTAGATGGCTGGCCTGTATGTTGATCTTGCAGAGATCCAGCAGCTGCGTAGTGCTTGTGGGGCACATGGATCCCTGATCATCTTCAATGCATCTTCAGTGACAGCTTGGCAACTTTTCAAATCCCTGCATGGAATTTCAGGTCTGGGATTGGCTGCACTGGGCCTGTGGCTGCCCCCTGGCTGCTAGTTTGCCTTGCAGCATGAGCTGACTGATGATGTGGCTCCTGGTTATTGGTTGGGAAGGTCTGTGCATGCACCAGGGTCTGTGCCTTGTATTGGGATAGGACCGTGTGGTGCTACCTCCACCTGGCGAGCCACATGCAGCTGTGTGTGTCTGGAGCACTGGATTTCTCTGGGGGCCCTTGTGTTTCAGGGCAACATGGGGTGTTGCTGCTATGGAAGAGGGGCTGGGGCACTGATGGGGGTGTGGAGTCATCTGGAGCTTGCAGGCCCCTTTCTGGGAGGGTATGTGCTTGTTCCCCACTCTGGGGCTGTGGGGGAGGGGGGAAATGGGGTCCCAGGGTGCTTGTTTTAGTAGGGGCCATGTACGGGGTTAGGAGTTTCCCATGGCCAGCATGGGGGGGTCTATTTTCTGCTTGGTTCCCATGCTCCTTGGGGTCTGATCCGGGGGGGGGGGGACACAACACAGCAGCTCCCGCCGGATCCCACCCTGAACTCGATGGGCCTTTTGGCCCTGCCTTTCCATTCCCGTTTCTCTGCTAGTTCTAGCCATGTAACAGGGTCTGACTTTTGCTCCTGGTCATGGGCATTGTGTGGTTGTCATGGGGTTCCTAGGGCTGGCTGTGTGCTGCTGTATTTCTGCCCTGCTCTGCCAACTTGGGGGAGTGTGCCTGAGCAGGCCCTGGGTGTGCTCCCAGGGCTGTGGGCAGTGATGGGTTACCAGATGCCTCAGCCATATTCCATTGCTATGGTGCCCAGAGTTGGGCCTCTGGGTAGGGACAGGCTCCTGGGCGAGGTGTTGTGAGTGGAGTTGGCAGAACCAGGGTTTTGACTTGCCTGTCCATGTGTTCCTGAGTCACTGTCATCCAGGCTTTCATCACCTAGAGGCTAGATTACTGTAATGCCCTCGATATGGGGCTGCCCTGTTCAGAAGCTGCAGCTGGTGCAGAATGCAGTGGCCTGGCTCCTTTCAGTGATGAGTTGCCGGGAGCAAATTACACTGATGCTCCGAAGTTTGCACTGACTTCCTACTGCTTTCCAGGCAAAATTGAAGGTTCTGGTTTTGATCTGTAAAGCCCTAAACAATCTGGGTCCCACATATCTGAAAGACCACCTATCCTACCATGTCCTTTGCGGCCCCTACAGCCAGCAGAGGGCACCCTCCTGTGCGTTCTGCCTGTTACACTTGTCTATGGGGTAGTGGTGCACAGGAGAGCATTCTCAGTTGCTGTCCCCATTTTGTGAAACTCCCTTCCCTGGAAGGTTCATTTGAGCCCAAGCCTGGGCATCTTCTGGAGGTGGTGCAAAACTTTTTTATTTGAAAGAGCATTTGGCAGGCAGGGTGGGTTTTGGGGTAGAGTTGTAGGGAAGGAAGCCAGTTTGAATGGGGGAGATGGAAGTGTGTTTTTATTGTAGAATTGTATTGTTTTTTATTGATTGTGAACCATCCTGAGCCTTAAGGGAAGGGTGGAATATACATTCAAATAAATACATAAATAAATAAATCATGATGTGCCTAATATGGCTGATTGTAATGTGAAAATGAATAATATTTTGGTAGTTTTTAACCTTTTTCTTTTTATCAGCACTTACCTGTATGGTGGCATCCCTATATGCTCTAGCAGAACTGGCATCAGAGGTGGTATTGCGGTCCCCAAAGATGCTAGCTTTGGGGGACTTCAATATTTACACTGATGCCATCCTTGGAGGGGGGAAGCATGAGTTGGAGAGGGCAACCATGGACCTGTCTCAAGTAGTTATCAGCTGGACGCATGATGGGGGGCACACCCTGGGCCTGATTTTCTGCACCAGCCTTGAGGCGGGGGATTCATTGGTGGGGGAGGTGTCAGCAGTGCCCTTGTCATGGACAGATCATTACATTCTGTGGGCCTATCTCCCAGTGCATGTCTTCCCCCAGAGAGGTGTGGAACCAGTTTGGTTAGTTCACCCCCGGAGACCAATGTAACCAGAGAGGTTCTGGAATGTTCTAGAGAAATTATCCTCTGATCTTGATGACCATTTGCTTGATGACCTCTCTGGAACACCTTGTTGACCAAGGCTATTGACCGGATGGCTCCTAGGCGTCCACTCTTTATGAGTCAGCACCACAGTCCTTGATTTACAGAGGACCTGTGGCAGCTGAAGTGAGAAGGACAGTGGTTGGAGCAATGGTGGTGCCATTCAAGTACTGATGCTGGCAGATTGTGACATAGAGCTAGTTTAAGAACCTATGCCATGACTGTGCAGAAAGCGAAGAAGCAATTCTTTGCTGCCTCATAGCATCTGCAAAGTCTCACCCAGTGGAGACTTTCCAGGTGGTGAGGGGGCTGGTCGGTCTGGCCTTCCTCCATCTGGAACTGGAATTTTCCAGTGGCCACTTGACGTATCTGTTGATTACTTCATGGACAAAATTGCTTGTATTCACCATGACTTGGATGCCACATTTATTAAAATAGGAGTTCCAGGGGTTATGGAAGCCCTGTCTTGTCCGGTTTCATGGGATCAGTTTCAGTGGGTGTCATCCTCTGATGTGGTGTATGTTCTTGGGGCAGTCAGAGCCACCTCTGTGAACTGGACCCATGCCCATCCTGTCTGGTTAATGCCATCCAGGAGACGCTAGGGCCATTGCTGGTAGGGGTGGTCAGTGCCTCCCTTCAGGAGGGCAGAGTGCCAGGCTGCCTCAAAGACGTGGTGGTGTGGCCTCTGCTCAAGAAACCATCACTGGATGTTGACTCCCTTGCCAGATATCGGCCAGACTCTAACCTTCCTTTTTAGGGAAAGTTATTGAATGGGTAGTGGCTTTGCAGCTGTAGGAGAATCTAGACTGCATCAGTTTCCTAGATCCATCACAGTCCATCTTTCATCTAGATTATGGCACTGAGACTGTGCTTTTGGCTTTGGCCAATGACCTCCGCCATGAATTGGATCGCGGTCGGTTGACCCTTCTGATACTGTTAGATCTGTTGGCTGCTTTAGATACCATTGACCACAAGATGTTGGTGATTCACTTGCGGGGACAAGCCAAGGTGGCTGGAATTGTTCTTGAATGGTTGTGTTCCTTCCTTGCCAGGAGAACTCAGTGGGTTGTGATCGGGGATTGTTCTTTGCCTCCCTAGGACTTCTTGTGTGGAGTTCTGCAAGGTTCTATTCTGTCCCGTCTCCTGTTTATATGCAGCAGCTGGGTGATATTGTGAGAAGGTTCGGTGTCATCCATATGCTGATGACATCCAACTCTACCTCTCTTTTTCATACGACCAAGATTCAGTAGCCTCGGTGCTTACAGTCTGGTGGCTGTGATGAACTGGATGAGAGCTAGCCAGATGAGGCTGAATCCCGACAAGATGGAGGTGATGCTAGTGGGGAGGGTGGTGGGGTTTCCACCCTTCATCATTGTCGGGGTCTGCCCTCACTGGTCCCTCAGGTTTGTAGTCTGGGGGTGCTTGTTCTTGATTCCCAGCTCCGCCTGGATGTCCAGGTGGAGGCTATGGTGAGGATTGCATTTTGCCAGTTACATCTCGTACGATGGTTTTGACTGTATGTCTCGGACTCTGACCTGGTCACTATTATCCATGCTTTCATCACCTCAAACTGGACTATTGTAATGCACTCTACATGGGGCTACCCATGGTGATGGTTTGGAGGCTGCAGCTGGTGCAGAAGGCGGCCCACCTCCTCACAGGGCCAGGTTGCTATGAGCACATTACACCAGTGCTCCGTTATCGGCACTGACTGCCTATAGCTTTCTGGGCCTGATTCAAGGTGTTGCTGCTTACCTATAAAGCACTATATAGCTTAGGCCCTACCTATCTGTGGGACCACCTCACTCCCTGGGCTCTGGATTGACCCCTGTGGTCAGCCAGGAGTGCCCTTCTCAAAGTCCCCCTGGTATCCTGGGGGGTGACTATGGAGAGGGTGTTCTCAGTCGCTGCACCTAGGCTGTGGAACTCTACCTCTCCTCCTTTCGACAACAATGCAAAACCTGGCTGTTCCACCAGGCTTTTGGGGAGAAAGATTTATTTATTTTGAGATATTTTTCCCCACTCCCTCCTGCCCACATGTTGGGTGAGAAAGGTGAAGTGTGGAGGTTAAGAGTTCGGGTGGTAGGGTTTTTGTATTTATTATTATTATTATTATTATTATTATTATTATTATTATTATTATTATTATTATTAATTTGTATAGTGACAGCTGTGTACCTGGCACTTTGCAGAACAATAAGATAGATGCGGTCCCTGCCTACGGCTTACAATCTAATAGACACGGAGGGGGGAGAAAAGGAGAGGTGACATAGGGAGAGACAAGGGATAAATAACATTCAAGCGGATGCGAGGTCCCAGGTGCACGTGCTTGGCTTGGTTGTGGTTAGGCAGCAGTCTGCGGGGAGAGCAAACATTAAATATTAAAAGGAAAGTTCTAGCAGGCGTTGGGAAAGGCAGTGAGGAAGAGGTGGGTTTTGAGGAGGGATTTGAAGGTGCATAGGGAGGGGGCAAGGTGGATGTGGGCAGGGAGGGAGTTCCAGGCATGGGGGGCGAAGGGAGGGAGCTAGGGAGAAGGGATGAAGGTGGTTAGGGGAGTAGGGGAATTGAGGGAGAGCGAGGGAGGGGGCAGAGGAGGAACAGAGAGTGTGTGCAGGCGTGTGTAAGGAGACTAGGGCTGAGAGGTAAGGGGGAGCCAGGTTGTGAAGGGATTTGTAAGTGAACACCATGAATTTGTGAAGGATGCATTTGGGAAGGGGGAGCCAGTGAAGTGAGGAGAGGAGAGGCTTCACATAGTAGAAGCGACGGGCTGAGTGGGTGACCCCAGCAGCAGAGTTTTGGATGGAGATAAGGGGGGACAGGTGAGAGCGGGTGACGCCAGTAAGGAGGAGGTTGCAGTAGTCAAGGCGAGAGATGACCATGGCATGAACAAGGGTTTGGACTGAAGAGACAGAGAGAAAGGGGTGAATCCAAGCCATGTTGTGGAGGGCAAAGCAATCGGACTTGGCAACAGAGTCAATGTAGGGTTTAAAGGAAAGGTGAGTATCAAAGACAAAGCCCAAGCTACAGGCTTGGGGAACGGGGTGGATGGTGACCCCATCAATATGGATGGACAGGGAAGAGGGAGAGGAAGGGTAGGGAGGAAAGATGTGGAGTTCAGTCTTAGCCATGTTGAGCTTGAGCTAATGTCGGGACATTCAGGCGGAGATATCAGAGAGACAGTTGATGAGGCGAGCTTAGACAGAAGGGGAGAGAGAGAGGGGGTGGAGAGATAGAGTTGAACGTTATCAGCATAGAGGTGATATTGGAAGCCGTGGGAGGCAAGGAATGTACCAAGGGACAGGGTGTAGATAGAGAAGAGGAGAGGGCCTAGGAAAGAGCCTTGAGGATCCCCAACTGAGAGGGGGAGGGTGGAGGAGTTGGAATTGGGAAGAGACACATTAAAGGAGCGGTCGGAGAGGTAGGAGGAAAACCAGTCAAGGACAGAGCCACAGAAGCCTAGAGAGCGAAGACAGTCCAGTAGGAGTGAGTGGTTGACAGTGTCAAAGGCAGCAGAGAGGTCAAGGAAGACAAGAATGGAGTTAAGGCACTTAGATTCAGCCACAAGCAGATCATTGGTGATCTTGGCAAAGGCAGTTTCAGTGGAGTGAAGGTGACAGAAGCCAGATTGGAGAGGGTCCAGGGTGGAGTTCGCAGGGAGGAGGTCCAGGCAGCAGGAGTAGACAACATGTTCCAGAAGCTTGGAGATGAAGGGTAGGCGGGAGACCGGTCAGTAACTAGAGGGGTCAGAGGCGTCGAGAGTGGAATTTTTGAGGATGGGAGAGACAGTGGCATGCTTGAAGGCGGAGGCGAAAGAGCCAGTGGAGAGGGAGAGATTAATAACATGTAAAAGGGGCAACAGTGGGAACAATGGAGGTCAGGAGGTGCTAGGGGATTGGGTCAAGAGGGCAGGTGGAGGGGTTGGAGGAAGAGCGCAAAGAGGAGATTTCCTCAAGGGAGGCAGGAGGGGAGGAGGAGAGGAGAGAGGGGGGAGGGAGAGGGGTGGTGAGGGAGTGGGGAGAGGAGATGGGTGGGAAGCAATATCCTGGTGGAGCTTGTCCATTTTTGAGGTGAAGAATGATGCGAGATCCTGAGCAGAAAGGGAAGGGGGGGTTTGAGAAGAGAGTCAAAGGTGGAGAAGAGGTGGCGGGAGTCACGAGAGTAGGATTCAACCTAGTCGGCATAGTAGTGTTGCCTCGCCATGGAGATAGAGGAAGAGAAGGAGGAGAGGAAGAATGTATAGTGGAGGAAGTCAGGGTGGGAGTGGGATTTGCGCCAGAGGTGTTCATTAGCTTGGGTGCAGGAGCGGAGGTAGTGGATAGTAGGGGTGAGCCAAGGATGGAGGTTTGGGGGTCGAACATGGTGGGAGGAGAGGGGGGAAGAGAGTCGAGGGTTGTGGCGAGAGAGGTGTTGAGAGAAGAGATGGCGGCGTCAGGGGAAGTGGAGGAGAAGACAGGAGGGAGGAGGGGGGAGAGGGAAGAAGCAAAGTCTGAAGGGTTGATAGCCTGCAAATCATGGAAGGGGCGTGGAACTGGGGAAGAAGATGTGGGTTGGTGGGAGAGGTTGAAGGAAGCGAGGTAATGGTTGGACATGGGACAAAGATTAAAGGAGAGGTCAGTAACAAGACAGTTTCTGGAGAAGATGAGGTCGAGAGAGTGTAGGTGGGGGAATCAGTCCAGAGGCGGAGATCAAAGGAGGAGGCTAGGGAGAGAAAGCAGGAGATAGAGGGCTGGGAAGGTCCTTCAACATGGATGTTGAAGTCACCAAGAATGAGAGGAAGAGGAAGCCATCGGAGAGGAAGAAGTTAAGCCAGGATTCAAAGTCTGGGAGAAAAGATGAAAGGGGGCTGGGGGGGGGGCGGTA
>QEPC01014906.1:353878-370983 GCA_003113815.1 Sphenodon punctatus
GGGGGGTCAATGCCCCTAACGCCCCTGAAGGGGAGCCGCGCCTGGGCATTACACCTACTTGTCAGAAAAAAATTCTGGCAAGAATCAAGATGAGCAAGGGGGCTCACATGAGCATTTTACACAGTACTCCCAACTTCCCGGGATCTAGTGCTAGGGGCCCCTACTGGGGTCTGAGACGTGTGCCCCTAGTGATCATGCCTTAAAATATGTCACCATGGTTGTGTAATCTTCTTCCTTGGATGTTTTCAATTAGTGCCTGGACAAACACCTGTCTGTGATGCTGTAGGGAGCAGGTATCACGCCTTGCAGTAGGAATGAGGCTAAATAACTCCTGTCAATGAGTCTATGAATCTATAATCCCCTTGCACTTGGCAGTGGACCTTGGTGTTTGGTGTCTTTGTAGCTGCTGGCTGAGAAGATGGTAAACCACTATTTAGTGCCCTAAACCTGGCTGGACATATTCCAAACCACCCTGATATATTTTTTGGACTATAGTTATTTCCCTAGTAGCTGTAAGCAGTCAGTCTCGGGAAAGAGATTGATTGGGAGAATGGAATTTATGATAGGAAACACAGAAGAAAGTGGCTTAATGGAGCCAGGGAGCTCAATGGAGCTCAATGGAGCAGCGACTCTCTTTATGTTATGTGTATAGCGCTGCGTATGACTAGTAGCTCTATAGAAAATATTCTTATTATTAATTTATTAATATTATTATTATTAGTAGTAGTAGTAGTATTTTGTTGTTGTTTTGTTTATTTATTAATTATTATTATTATTATTATTATTATTATTATTATTTATTAGATGCACGGTACCATTGCTGGGTGGTCCTTGGAAGATGGGGCAGACAGAAATTAACCTTTTTTTAAATCAAGTGGCAACTGTGAGTGACTCAGTTTCCCTTGCGCACAGCCGACTTGAATTAGTTTCTCTCTCTGGCTAATTCAAGTCTGCCACAGGGACAAATCCTTTGTCACTCAAGGGCCTGATCCTTCCCATTTACAGACTCTTTATTCTCTGGGTTCGCAAGAGCTTGAGGGCTCTTGTTGCTCACTTGTGTTCCAATGTTAGACACAGACACTTCTTCATAAAGATAAGAAGTAAGTTTATTGATTACATAAGCAAGATAGTTGGTACAGAGTGGTTACTAGAAATCAAAGGTAAATATGACGCATTCCTGATCTATACTGGTTCAGTTCCTAAATTAGCATCTTACCCTAAAGGTCCATAAGCTTCTGGTTCCTCAGTCATAAAGGTAGAATGACTGGGCACTGGCTTCTTAGTTGGTAGAGAGAAAAATCATGCCTCTCAGTTCATGGTTTCCCCAGCCTTGCTGCTGGCGGCTTTTTGTATGCAGATGTAACTGCTGGCTCTCGGACAGAACTTCTTCCAAGGTGACTCACTGGCTTCTTAAGTAGCCTTGTTCCCCCTTTGTCTCGGGCTTTCCCACCTTTGGGGAAACCTGAAGTGACACGTAAGCAACCCAGGCAAACATAAAGGTTTATCTACATCTCCACAGGGTTCCATCTGGCAAGTGTTCCCAAATACACATTTAGTATCTCTTTGCATCTCTGGAGCCTGTCACGTGTTGCATCTCTGATCTGGGTTTCACAGTTCTCCACTGTAACATTACATACATGTGGAACCTTTTGTATTACAGATTTGTCAGACTTGTAGTCTACATGTATTCCCATGTTACACGTGTGTGACCCTATGTTTCTCCATGACAGCAACATCTCCAGTCTACGTTATCTGTCCCCAAGTCCCTACCCACAGAGCTCCATGCAACATAGGTTATGTGCTCCAGGCCATCTTAAAACCAAATAAAATGGAAGGTTCAATATGCTGAACCAGAAGATAAATTTGTCCTCCCACATCACACTTCTCATGTGGCCATTGAGATCGTGGCAGCCACAAGGCATGAAAAAATGTTAGGTGTAAAACTAATATCCAGAGTCAATACAGAATTTTAAAAATTCAGTATATTCAAATCTGCTTGAATTTTAATGAAACTGTGCTGGCTTTCTACTTTATTTGTGACTTTGAATCTTCATTTTGGTACTTTTGTGTTTAGTATTTCACTGTTTCAGTAATTTACTTGGGCAGATAGAAACCAGACTTAGGGGCAGGATTTGCCTCAGATCACATTAGTTGCCCAGTTCATTGGTTAGTTCTGCTATTCCATTGTGCCGTTTTGTGGCCCCTGATAATATGATTCCCACATATTATGGATGTGTTCCCATCATTCCACAGGAACTTAAAAAGGCAGGCTTGGCAGCTGCAGCCAAAATAATGGTTGTCATTTCTTATCTCTTTGAAACTTCTTTTGAAGTCCTTTGGCTGCACTGCTCCATATCTGTATGGTATCCAAGTGTAGCTGTTCCTTGGGCAAACCTTTGGTAAATGTCCATATTCCTGTAGGTCTATTCTAGAGCTCACTGCAATTCTCCCCAAGCCCCCTCAACTCAATGAATACCTTCATTTTGGTTTCATCCCTGGGAGGAACTTGTCATTCCTGTTCTGTTCATGGTATTTCTCTTCCATGGCCTGGAAAAAGGATTTACAAAGGCAGTTAACAAGGCTAGCTGGGAGTCAGCTACTACAAAGCACACTGAGCAGGCAAATACAATTCATATTTGTTTTAAATCTTGAAGTTACTGCCAAAGCCACCATAGAGACCTGCAAGGGGATAGTGGAACCTTGACTTGTACTTCAGATACATTCACATCTTTCTGATTGCTGGCAGACAACGGAACAGAAATGCATAGGCAAAGCCAACCCAATGTTATATTTGCTACAATGGAGGGAAGACATAAGTCAGTTGGGTCTCCTTTTTGAGGAGACCTGACATGAATGATTCCTTTGGCTTGTGCATGTGTTCCAAGACATAATTATTTATCAAGCTGAATATGTGGATGCTGTAATGTGGTGAAGTACCCATAGTGTTAGCACAGGAGCATGTCTGCAGAAATGGAGACATTGGTCTAGCCTGCCGGCTGCTGTAGAGATAAGTTATGGGCAAAAAGGAGCCAGTATTTCCTCTAGGTTACTTATTAACCACTGTTCATTTGACAGAATCAATATTTCAAGCAAAGGAGTAAACACTTAAGATACAACACTGCCTTTCTCCTTTTCCTTTCCAAAATGATTTATTTTATAAAATGCATCTGCCTGGAAAGAAAAAAGAGAGTGAAGACCTGTGCCTTTTATCGCTGGGATATGCTAAGCACATTTATTTTGCCTTTTATCTCTTGAATACTATGTTGATCCCATACATATAGATTGATTTTGGTCAGGTAGATAATGAAAAGTCAAGTGGAAAATTTACACAATGGCACTAAGGATCTCAGCTTTCTTTTGGTATATAAATTGGTTTATTATTTCATTTTGTTAAAGAGGAACGTTCACACTGGGAATCCCCTTAAAAATATACCATGTTTAAAGACACATCATTTTCATCTTTCATGTGTGTTTTTTTTGGTAATTTCCTTACCACTTTGATTAATTATCAGAGAAATTTATTTAAACAAGGGCTTGTTCCCTCCTAACTCTGCATTCCATCTTATTCTATGTGTTCCCATTGTCATGTCCAAAAGAGTAATTTCTGATATGACAGTCATGCCTATGGTAGCAGACCGTGTAAATGTTTATATCTTAGTTTGACAAAATCTTGTGAGCTCTTTACTTCACCAATAAGTGACTTTCATTTAGCCACTCTAACCCAGAGTCAGGCATGCTGTTTAGTCAGAGAACAGAGGGCACTATATGTAAAAGTGGAACAAAAATCAGAGGAAACATTATTAATAAACATCTTCTGGACATTTGGTCTCACATATAGGCTGCTCCAGCTTAAAGCAATTAATTCAGGATACTGACATAAACTCTCCAGCTCTTTGACAGCTTGGAGCTGAAATAAAAATGCTAGTTCTCCAGGGAAAAGAAGAGGATAGTTGGCTCTTTTCTGGACTGTTTGCTTATAGGCCCAGAGAGCAATCTTCCTTGCAGAATGAAATGCAAGGACACAAACAATGTACCAGGGAGAGAATAGAAGATGGGAATGAACAGTTTGAACTATTTGCTCAGCAGAAGGGCAGCCACAATGGTCGACCAATGGCTTTCCCATGCATCAACTGGGGCTTCTTAGCTTCTTTTGTTGTTCATATTCTTCCTTTGGCCAGATAAGGGCACAGCTGCAGAGTTTCCAGTTAAGAAAAGGCTTATATTTATTCACAGAAATCTCAAATCATGTTTACTGTATTTTTACTGCAAAAATCCCTGTTTTGTTTATCTGATTCAGTATTATTTTTTTTAGAACAGTTATTTGCAGTCTTTGAAATCCATCTAATTCCCTTTAAATTTGCATTTATTTCCAGTACATAGACCTGGCTATGGGACAGTTAGATAAACATACCAAATCTCAGCAGGAATAATATTTTTTCTTCCTTGCCGCTTAATGTCTCTGCATCTGCTATTTTTCTCTATAACTGCATTGTTTAGCTCTGTAAAACATCGGGGATAAAGTATCTATGAAAGTCACTGTAGAAAATGGATGGGTATTGTAGTGACTAGTTTGATATAATTCACTTTAGGGTAAATAATAATGAATTTCGTTTGAAATTTCCTTACAGAGCAATGCTGTATTATTTAATAAGATACATGTAACAGAGTCAAATTCCATCATGTGACTGGCCTTCAAGTAAAATTCTAACCTAAACAATTATACTGGTCAGTACATATTTTTTATTGTTTTTGGTACTCCCTATTATTGGTTTTGGGAGAAGGAATCTAATGTGTAATTCTATTTTAATAAAGTTTATTTCACTGGAATGATTCAATGAGGTAAGAAGAAAAAAAAATAATTCTGGAAAAGAAAGGTTTATTAAGATCACATTAAGTAAGCATTTCCAGTAAAGGAGCACACCTGCAGTAAATTCAAAGCTTAAACACTACTTTCTCATTTACACAATCTCAGAAGCTTCAGGGTCTTTTTCCCCCTACTGGGTGGTCAAGAGGAAATGCTGAAAAGCAAAGGACTCCTATTGTTTATACTTTGTCTTAAGAGTTGACCTCACGTGTCTCTAAAGAAGAAAAGCACCTGTTTATCTCTAGTGATCCACTGCTTTTGTGTGCTCAGAACTGTCCCACAGAGAAGATATTCATATTATACAGGAGAAAAAGTAACTAACTCCAGGAGTAAACTGAAAAGTGATTTTAAATAATAGATCCTATTTGTTTTCATATTATCCCAGCCAAAGGGGGGCCAGGCATAGGGAGCATTATACATCTCTTCAAATGTCACCCATTTTAATAGACAGGATTAATTGTATTTACCTCTGTCCCACAGACATTTTATGCCCCCACTGTTTTTAATATTGCAAATTGTTTACATAAGTATGATAAAAATGAGTGATTTTGAGATCTAGGGTAATTTCAGATGTTATGCGCTCCCAGGTCACCACCACAGTGGATTCCCAACCATGGTGAGCCAGCCAGCCGATTGCAGACTGTGATCAGAACACCCAGAAGACACCGGGGTGGGGTGAGAGGCAGACATGGCCAACAGAGGGCAAACGAAGCCAAAAGTGCCAGAAGACAACACCCACACAAGGGAAACAGGAAGGGAGGGGGAGGAGGGAAGAGAGCTGCTGAGGCAGCACGCACAACAGGCACAGGGAAGCCACTGACACAGCAGAACACAAACCACACACACACGCCCGGGTGCAAACACACCCGAATGGGAAAGGAAGGAAGGGGGGAGCACACTGGGGAGGTCAACACACACAGCACCACGGACACGGGGGGGAGGGGAGGGAGAGCCCAGGGCCAAGGAAGCAGAGGGGACTGGGCCGGGAACCGTCCAGGACATGGTAAAAGGCACCCAGAACCCCACTGACAGCAGAGGCAGCCCGGGACACTCAAGAGCAACACAGGCAGCCCAAGTCACAGGGGTCACCACTGGGACAGAGCAGGGTCACAGGGAGAGGGCAACCAAGCCAGGAAAGGCTCGGAGCAGTCCGAGGCAGGTCCATACAGCAGGGATCCCCCGCGCTGATGCAAAGGCATGGCCGGGGATGAAGGCGAGTTGGTACTGGCGTGCAGCACATGCAGCCCCCCCTGGAGGAAGCTGGGAGGCACTGTCCAGGGGCTGTCTCTTATACACATCTAGATGTGTATAAGAGACAGGTTGAGGGGAGGCAGGTCATGGACACAGGTGAACGGGCAGCCGGCCAGGGATGACAACACCACGGGGAGAGTTGGTAGCGGTGTCAGGCAGCAGGAAACAGCCAAAGGGGGGCCAGGCATGGAGGGGAGCACCACAGGCAGCGAAGGCCAGGGGGTGGCCTTGGAGGGGGCACAGCGACACAGGTGAGTGGCACGGAGACAACCAGCCAAGCCACAACAGCAGCAAGGCTGGAACAGCAAGGAGCAGGCAGGTAGTGCCCTGAGTTGGCAGGAAGGTGCAGGGAGCACATGATGGGGCTCTCAGCCATAGCATCAAAGACACAGGGGGCCTCACAGCCAGCTGCATGGGGTCATGAAGGGGGCCGGGACGGGTTGTCCCACCAGATGCACGTAGTGGGGCCACTGAAGCATGCCCCGGCAGTAGCCCTGCCCCGTCATGTGGTGGGCAATGAGGTAGAAGCCCTCAAATGGATCTGGGCCAGCGAGCCCAACCTGAACATCAGCACTAGGGATGGGCGAATGCGGTTCGGAAGTTCGGAGTTTGGAACAAACTCGACCAGTTCGGTCTACCGAACCGAACTTCTGAACCGAACTTGATTTTCAAATCGAACCAAACCGAATTTCCAGCTCCGGTCCAGTGGGCTCCGACAATGTGTAGTCAGCATCAGGGGACCAAGGCAGGTGCCCTACGTGACCGCTGGTAGCCACAGGCTCCGCGGATGCAGCCGAAGAAGGAAACATACAGGGCAGGGCCCCCCTCCTCCAGATATGTACTGAACCCAGCCAGGCTACACACCAAGAGGGTCGACACGGTCTCCGCCGTGGACCATGCCACATGCAAGCACCTCAACTCCAGAACATGCCCATCGGGAAAGGGACGGAGTCCCAGCACTTCCACATGGAGCTGGCAGTCACGAGGACTGGCCTCATAGCCAAAGTAGTGAAGGCTTGCATATGCACCAGAGAGGGTATACACACAGCACAGGAGCAGCTGCATGGCCGGGGAATGCCACAGATCTGCTAGGGCCATGGTCTCCTGGTAGGTCCAGCTATGGGGGGGGGCAGGTGATCTGGGGCACGGGAGCACCAGGCAGCACAGCCGGCCATGGTCCAGCAGGCAGGTCTGCCCAGCAAGGAAAGAGGGGCCCCTCATTCCCATGTGGGCTGGGGAGGTAAGCATAGGAGCTCCAAGGAAACGCAATAAGTCCGCAGGCCTCAATATGGGATGGCTAGCGAGTGATGCGTGGGAAGCGGACCCAGCAGAGCTGCAGGAAATGAGTGCAGCCAGAACCCAGAAAGCACTGATAGCAGGGAGGGGATGAAAACAGGCAACCAGCTGTGGACCGCAGCTGTGGACTGGGGCACGAGCCCCTGTACCAGGAGTGCAGGTGCACCTGGGGTGTGTGTGTGTGCCCTCAGCAGCCACCCACCAGCCGACTGCCAGCTGGCGGTGGGGCGGGAGGCCTAGGGTGGCCAATACGGGTGCGCCAGGCCCTGCCCCACAGGTGTCCGGGCGGGGCTCAGAGCAGGGGCGGGATTGGGACGGACAAGAGAGCAGTGAACCAGCCTGAACCATGCACGTGTTCCTCAATGGACACGGGCCAGAGGGGTGCAAGATGGCTGCACCTGGGGCTGTGTGCAGAGTGGTACCGGGAGCACACCAACCTCCTGTGGCTCTCCATGGACCTGCTCCACCTGGGTGCCTGCATGCAGAGGTGGCTGGCCAGGAGAACTGTAATCACCTGATGCGCCCACCACAGGTGCTTGCGCTCCCTGGCCAGGCTCAGGGCCCAGTGGGTGTCCGGGGCATACCAATGGATGCTGCGCCTTGCCCGAGGGTGGCCAGATGCTCTTCGGGAGGCAGCCGGGAGCCACCACTGGTTGCAGTGGAATGACATCGCCTCTGTGTGAGGAATGATGGCTCCAGACCCATGATGGTGGGTCCTGGGGCTAGAAATGCAGCTTCTAGGTATTGGTCACATCCCTCCCTGCCTGTAACTTGGCCTCAGAACCCTGACGGTGGATCCTGAGGCTGGAGTGGCTGTTTCTTTGGGGGGGGGGATGACATCTCCTCTGTGCGAGGAATGATGGCCCCAGACCCATGACGGTGGGTCCTGTGGTAGAGTGTCAGCTTCTAAGTATTTTCCACAGCCCTCCCTGCCTGTAACTTTGCCCCAGAACCCTGACGGTGGGTCCTGGGACTGGAGTGGATGTCTCTTGATGCGGTGGAATGACATCGCCTTTGTGCAAGGAATGATGGCCCGACCCATGATGCTGGGCCCTGGGGCTAGAGTGGCAGCTTCTAGATATTGGCCACAGTCCTCCCTGCCTGTAACTTGGCCTGAGAACCCTGATGGCGGGTCTTGGGGCTGGAGTGGCTGTTTCTTGGTGCTGTGGAATGACATCACCTCTGTGCGAGGAATGATGGCCCTGGACCCATGATGGTGGGTTCTGGGGCTGGAGTCGGTGTTTCTTTTTTTGTATATATCTATCTGTACACTAAATATAACTGCTATTAGGTATTCTAAAACCTATTGAACTAAATGGAATATTCTAATAATTAACTACAAAGGTCTTGTCCTACAAACACACTGTATCTCTATCTGTCTCTATAACTAAGCTCACTACTATGTATATCGATCTAGTAACTATCTATTTAATAAGTATCTATTTATATATACAATATTACACGAGGAAACAGAAAGAACACAGGAAGGGGTACGAAACTGAAATGAAAATCAGTCTAATAATAATCTTACTCTAAATAAATCCAAATCTTAAAACAGGGGAAGGGAATAATCAGGGATGGAATAAGAGGGAGATGGAAAGGATTCAATGGAGGGGGGAGGGAGGGAAGGAGGAAGGAAGATTGAACTCAGGGAGCACAGGGAGGAGTAAAAACAAAAAATAACACCTAAATCTATCTAATATAATCTAAATAAATGATAATATGGAGGTTAATGGGTTGGATGGGTGAAATAGGAGGAGGATGGCAATGGATTCAGAATAGGAAGGAACAAAAACTGTTGGGAGAGAGGAGGCCTTCTGAAACGCCTGCTGTTCAGGAACAGTGACTAGCTCAGAAGGTGTTTGGAAGGGGGGAGGCAATCAGTTTTGTTTCTTGCTCTGCCCGCCTCACCGCAAGCCCCATTGACTCCATGCAGCCTAGCCCGTGGCTAATTGCAGACTGCGAAACCAGTGGTCTGAGGTGAAAAAGGATGGTGATTGGACTGGCTGGCTGTTACTCCAAGCCTCTCCACCCCTGGTGCCTGAAAGTCTGTTCCTCAACTGACTCCCCCTCCGTGTCATGTTTTGCCTTCCAGTGACATGTTTTGCCACCCCAGCTCACCTGAATGCGATCTGAACTGACCGAACTGTTCGGTCATTTCGACATTTGGATTCTAGTTCAGTTCGGTCAGTTCATGTTTGGATTTGGCTTCTGTTGTCTGAATAGGCCAAGTTTGGGCTGAACTCCAAACTTCTGAACCGCGTTCGCCCATCCCTAGGGGGACCCAGCCTATCCCCTCCTCTGCTGACTCATGAAGGCATACCCGGTCCCCAGGAACCCTGTGGAGGCACTGTTCAACTCCCGGCTATGCACTTTCAAGAGTGCCTTCCTTGTCCTCAAGTAGCACTTGAGGTGCCTTGCTGATCGGCTGGACTTCGCTGTGGAGACCTCGGCCCTCATGATCAGTGCACAAGATCTGTGAGACTGATGGGGCCGCTTGGCGTTCCCCATGCCCCAGCAATCACCAGGACCCATGCCGCTCTATGTGAATGCTGAAAACCCACAGGATTACCAGTATGCCAAGCCGATTCATGAGTATTTCCAATTATGATGGGGCCTGAGTGTGCTGGGCCAGCCTGGGGCTGGCACGGTAGACCTCTAGTGCCCGGGACCCCGCCCTGTCCGCACGGATGGCTCAGAGCACCAGCCTTCCAAGCATCTCTGCTTGCCCATGGCCATGTGGGGTCCTCCCCAATGCAAGCCCTACCTGTCACTGTACCTCGCCCGAGGCGATCCCCTGGCCCCTCCTGATACCTTTAAGCACACATTAAAGCAGTTGGTCATTTAGTTACCATTCTGTGCCCCCTGACCCTTTACCCCTCCCCCCCACAGCTGCTCCCTGCCCTGCCCTACCACCCCCACCCTTGTACCCATCCCCCCGAGCCTGCTGCTGCCTGGGCTGTCCCATCGGCCACCTTGCAGGCAGCATGGAGCTCTGGGAGCTCTTCTCGCCCCCGGTGTCCATATTCCAGGGTCTGGACCAGCCTGTATGCTGAGGATCGGGGGAGATGGCAGTGCTGATGGTGCCGGAGGGTCCCCCTGGGCGGCTACTGCCTCCAGAGGCTGGGTGGGACCTGCAGGTGGATGCATGGGCCAAGCGGCCATGCCGGCAGCTGGGGCGGTGGTGTTGGTGTTGGTGGCACCACGGGGGGTGGTCATGGTCCCTGCATGCAGCAGCAGTGAGGTGCCTATGTCCAGGGAGCAGTCCATCTTGCACGTGTGCTCTGCTTCCAGCCAATCTGTGGCTTCCTGTAGCAGCCCCAATGGTGCAATGGAGTCCGTTGCTCCGTGGGTGGGTGGCAGGTGGAGATGGGGGTTGCGCGGGAGCATGCATGCACCTACACCCACCGCAAGTGGTGTTTACACAGATGCCTCCACCCAGAGAAAATGGGTGGAGGCATCTCGTGTGAAAAGGGCCCATGTTGCAGGGCTGCAGTGTTGCCCTGTACCATGTACAATAAAATGTAACACCCATTTTATCAGTGTTAGAGTGTCTGTGTAAAAAGGGCAAGAGATAGGAGGAGCAAGGCCATGAGGAGCCGTGAAAGTGAAGACAAAGAGTTTGTGATGGATGGGAAAGCAGAGGGAGTTGTATCTGTTATGAGCCTGTACCAAGTCCCTGCCAGGTGCTAACCTGTGCTTCCCCTAACAAAGGAACTAGGCTCTGTGGTTTACCTATTAATCATCCTGTTAGGTAAAGCTTGAATCTGAAGACTATGTCTGTTTACAACCTGGAGTCAGGTAAATACAGAGTGACTTGAATTGTATAAAGATCAGAAGCTTGTATTCAGCTGAGGGATGCTCTAGGGGGGGAAGCGGCCTTTGAAAGTGACAGGATTTGGTCCAGTCTGCTGCAGCCCCAGCAGGGATCTTCCAGTTTCAGCTGAGAGGCTCGTGGGGGTGAGGGGGGGTGAGGGGAGTGGCCTTCGAAGGTGACAAGATCTATCCCAGGCTCCTGCGGAGCTGGACTCTGCAGTAGTCCTGCCTGGGACCTGTCACTTTTAAAGGCCAACTGGTGCAATTGAGCAGCCTCGCAAGCCCCATTTGGGTGTTGTGGTGCTCAAACATGGCCAGGTCAATTCATGCCACCCTAATTTGTCGGGGGGTGCCAAAATCTTTGGGTACCCAGTTGCAGCTCTAGTTCCTGCTCTTTATTGTCCTTTTGTTTTTGTTGTTTTAATTATATTGTAAGGTGAGAGGCGCTCTAGGGGGAAGCATTCACTGACCTTTGAAACTGGCAGGCCACAGGACCCTGGACTATATCCTGTCATTTTCAAAGGCCACTTCCCCCGCCCCCCATCCTACAGTGCCTTCCAGCTGAGAGGCAACTTGGGGTGGGACCACTCCTCCCTGAAGGGGAGGGGGAAACACCAGCCAGCCTCTGAAAATGACAGTCCCCACCCTCTTACAGGGTCACAGCAGCCGGGGCCGGAGCCTTTCATTTTCAAAGGCCGCTTCCCCCCCTTAGAGCACCTCTAAGGCAGGGCAGCTTATAATATAATTAAAACAACAACAAAAATAGATGGACAATAAAGGGTAGGGACTAGAGCTGCAACTGGTCACCTGAGTATTTGGGCTCCCCCAACAAATTGAAGGTGCCCGTATCAACCCAGGCCCATTTGGGCACCGCCGATGCCCAAATGGGACCTGACGTGCTGCTCGATTGTGCTGACTGGCTTTTGAAAGTGACAAGCCCCAGATGGAACCTCAGCAGAGCCCAGATCCGCAGTGGTCTTGGTCAGCTTCTGTCACTTTCAAAGGCCACTTCCCCATTAAAAGCACCTCTCAGCTGAAAGTGACAGGCCCCTGCTGGGGCTGCAACAGCCTGGGTCAGAGCCTGTCACTTTCAAAGGATGCTTCCTCACCTAGAGTGCCTCTCAGCTGAGAGGCTCCAAAGGGGGTGAACTGTTGGCCTGCTGTTGAAACTGACAAGCCCTGGCTGGGACTGCTGGGCTTGTCAGTTTCTCTGGGTAATGCTTGCATTTTCTGGCATTGGGCACCTGATTGGTCCTCAGCCCATTATATGTTCGATGGGGTGCCCAAAAAAGTGAGTATAATCGTGGGTGCTAATTTTAGTAGTTGTTGTGACTCTAGCAGGGACATGCGTTCACTGCTTTTTTCCCATTGGAAAAGGACAGTGAACACGGGTTCATGATTAAGGGAGACAAAAGCTGGTGCAGAATGTGGTGGCTCACCTCCTTTCAGGGATGGGTCACTGGGAGCACATTACACCGGTCTGAAGTCTACACTGGCTGCCTATAACTTTTGGGGCACAATTCAAGGTGCTGGTTTTGACCTTTTAAAGCCCCAAATGGTCTGGGTCCCATGTATCAGAAGGAACTCCTGTTTTTCCATGACCCCATTATGGGAACTCCTCCCTGTGGGCACTGCCGGTTAGGCTGGTTCATACGGCAAGGGCTCACAGGGTTGGGGAATTTTTCAGTTGTTGCCCCATTGCTGTGGAACTCCCATCCTCTGAGGTTCATTTGAGCCTGAGCATCTTCTGGAGGTGATGCAAGACCTTTTTTAGTTTATAAAGGCATTTTCTGGGTAGGGTTAGGGATGGTTTGAGGTTGGAGTGGGTGGTTTGGGGCTGAGTGCAGGGGTTTGTTTGGTACTGTATTTTAAATGTTATATAATTGTCTTATATTTTTATTATTGTACGTCATCCTGAGCCTTTGGAAAAGGGTAGGGTATAAGTTAAATTAAATAAATACATAAATAAAATAAAATAAAATAAAATAAATAAAAGCAGCAAGAGTAATAGTCGTGGAGAGGCATGAGTGCCGAAGGAGAGAATGCATATCCTCTAATTTAGCCTAGGGACTGCAATCTTACTAATTTAGTGTTTCAACCTTCTTTTCTAACTGAATCCAAACCATAGGGGTCTCATATGCCTTCCCTGAAGAAGTACAGAACAGTCATTGACCACAAACTAAACATGCTTTAGAGGCTGTGATATTGGACAAAACAATAAAAGACAAGAAACAAAAGCCCTTGTTACTGCAGTGTCTCTGTATTGTGCTAAATGCCCTGCAGAAACAGGAAAAGCTGTTCTTTCAAAACAAAGAGAACGTTACAATGTTCATGCTTTCAGCAGCAAACACTATCCTAAATAAGGTCTATGAGGAAGTCCATCAGGATCAGGGCGAACTCTTAAATGAGGTGGTAGATGTAAGAACAGCTTTCTCATTGCCACATCACCTACTTCCTCTAGGAGCAACCTCCAGCTACTGCACTTAGAATTCATTCCAGACCCCATGGATATATGGATGATGTGGTTCTCCCTAACCAGTGGACACAGAGCAGCAAGGTCATCTCCTTCTATGAGGCCAAACTTTTAAAGGCAGAATCTGCGTCCCAGAAGGCACTGTCCACTGCAGTCAAAATTCCTACCAGAATCAAGGCTCCAGTCACAGGACAGATCAAAGAGGAAAAAGACCTCTTTGAGGAGAAAATTTGGGCTGAAATAAGCAGCTAAATTGCTAAACTCACAAGAAATTTCAGTATTTCAGGAACTGGGATCAATTTTCTGACCATTTCCCAACAAAGTGATTGCTGAATTCTTTCAATACTGTGATATATTGTCCAGATTAGGGTTGAGATAAGAATCAAATTGATTCTTGTGAGAATTTCATGAGAATTGAGAACCGGCAGCAAGATCCCTAGAAGATCTCACTAACAGTTCGAGACCTGGCAAGATACAAAAAAAAAAGAAAGGCTTTGCACATGCACAAAATGGCCACGGTGGCCAATCTGTACATGTGTGGCCCTTTCCAAGATGGTGTGGGCTGCATCAGTGCCATTTTGGAACAGGACAGTTGGCATGTACATGTACAGAATCAGTTTCCCTTTTCTAAAATGGCACTGATGTGGCCTGCTCTGTCCGGGCCGTTTTTAGACGAGCGCAGCGGCGCCCGTGCTTGTTTGCCAAAAGACCTGGCAGTCCAATTTACACATGCCGCCGCCACATACGCGCATGCGCGGGCGATGCGCATCCATTTCCGTCCACAAACTGACTGGGTCGGTGATCAAGGCTGGTCATACTAAACAGGTCTATGAAGCCATCGCCCAGGAAATGCAGTGCATGGGGTACAACAGAGATGGTGCCCAATGCATGCAGCAGGCAAAGGACTTGAGGTCCAGATATGAACATATCAAGGACAATAATCTCAAGTCTGGATGTGCCATGTGCAAACATGAGTTCTCTGAGCTGCTGGGTCATTTCCTCTACGTGGACGGGGGACACAGTGGTCTCCTGCATCCATAGCACTGCTTTCACTAGGAGCAGAAAGAAGGCAAAACCAACACACACACCCTGCCCAAACCCCAGGATCAGGGGGAGACCACTGCTCCTGGTGAGGCCAGCCAGGAAGTGGGAGGGAACAGTCCCATCCTTGAGGTGGAGAAGGCATCCCTGGAAACGGAAATGGGAACCATCTCCCTCCGCCTGTTCCCCTGTAAACCACAAGGCCATAATCCACAGGAATAGGGGTGCACGGGGATCAGCCAGACACCAGGGATGCCCCAAAGGAGGAGGAACACTACAACCCAGGTAAGAGACTACGACCCAGGTAAGGTTTTCCAAAAACCGGTTTACCGGATTAGAACTGGTATACCGGTACCGGTATTTTTACATTGATTTCAATGGGGAACTGTCCCCATTGAAATCATTGGGGGTAAAAAACAATACCTCCCCCCTCCCCCTCCCAGGCTGTGAAGGTGGTGTTGGGAATTTTATTAATGGTCAGAAAAACAAAATCCCCCAAAAGCAACTTGAATTGTGAGTAGCAACAGCTTAGTAGTAATCAACACCTTGGAGATTGTTTCTAGATTAAAATAAACTACTTTATTGAGAAGTACATTGTGATAGGAAAGGCCTATCCCTAGGTCTTACTAGCTAGCTGCCACCAGCATGGTGGCCGGTCATGTTGAAGGTCAGAGAGAGAAGTTAGGAATGGCGAAAGGTCAGGAAGAAGGAGGAAGTCCAGTAGGAGCTTCCTGGGCACATCCCACCTGGGAGGGGGCTTAGAAGCAGAGATCAGGAAAGGTTAAAGTGACACTCACACTAACTCACTATCTCTACTCCCAATGCCCCTAGTGGTCATTAGGGTTTGTTGGTGCAAAAGGTGATGTCATCTGGAGCTGTTTTTCCAACACCCCTTCTCATCGCCTGTCGCACCGGCTCACGACTCCCATTTGCTCACGTAGCATCTGGAATCGATCCCTTGGTAGTGGCTTGGTCAGTCCATCTGCCACCATTTCTTCAGTTGGGCAATACTTCAACTCAATTAGCCCTTCTTCCTGTGCCTCTCGAACATAGTGGTACTTTATGTCAATGTGCTTCGTTCGAGACTTGGCCTTCTCCATTTGTGAGAGCTTAATGCAACTCTGGTTGTCCTCAAACATCGTGGTAGGCTTTGGCTCTTCAATTCCAAAGTCCAACAGCAGCTTGTGTATCCACACAACTTCCCTGCATGCTTCACTAGCTGATATGTATTCTGCTTCTGTTGATGAGAGTGTAACAAGTGACTGCTTCCTGCTAGTCCAACTTATGGCTCCATCTCCATAGAGAAACAGGTGTCCACTGGTGGACTTGCGATCAGCTATGTCTTCAGCCCAATCTGCATCCATGTATCCCACCAGTCTAGGGTTGCTGCTTACTGGAATCTTCAATGCGTAGTGCGCGGTACCCTTCAGGTATCTCCCCAGTCTCTTGACTGCAGTCCAGTCATTCTTGGTTGGGGCACTTACTTACCTGCTTAAGATTCCCACTGCTGTGGCAATATCTGGCCTTGTCACTGTGGCTATGTACAAAAGCTTGCCAATCGCTTTTCTGTACTGGTTGTTGACTGCCAGTGGCTCATCATCTTCCCTTTTTTTCAGGAAATTGACATCCATTGGTGTACTGACTTCATTGGCATCTGTCAGTCCAAGACATTCCAAAAGATCCTTGATCTTTGCTTTCTGGTTGAGAAGATAACTTCCATCTTCTTCTTCTTTTTCTATTTGAATGCCAAGGTAGTGTGAGATGCTTCCAAGTTCCTTCAACTCTACTTCCTTGTTTAGGTGCTCAACAATCTCATGACTGTTTTGCTCCTGTTCACAACAGATGGTCAGATCATCAACATAAGTCAGGATATAAGTCCACTTATTGTCTCTGAATCTTGAGTACAGGCAGGGGTCAGATTTTCCTTGCGTGACCCCTTCCTTAAGCAGTAGCTGATTCAGTTTCTCATTCCAAGCTCTAGCTGATTACTTCAAGCCATAAATGCTCTTTTGGAGTTTGCATACAAACTTCTCCCTTCCAGGTTGCTCAAAGCCTGGTGGCTGATGCATATAGATGTCTTCCTCAAGTTCTCCATTCAGGAATGCAGTTTTAACATCTAAATGGTTAACATGCATCTTTCTGGAAGCTGCTATGCTAAGTAGTGTTCTGATGGAAGTGTGCTTGACAACTGGTGAAAATGTTGCATCATAGTCTTCTCCATACATTTGGGAGTATCCTTTGGCTACTAGTCTTGCTTTGAAGTGCTGTACATCCCCTTCTGCATCTTGTTTGATTTTGAAGACCCATTTGCAACCTACAGGTTTTCTTCCAGCAGGTAGTTCCATAAGTGTCCATGTTTTGTTC